>JAYMFT010233126.1:0-11162 GCA_038088735.1 Panulirus argus
TTTCAATTAGGGCCCGGCCTTGATGTGGACTTTTGTCCGTGACTGGAGCCTTCAAAAAAAAAAAAAAAAAAAAAAATGATGATGCCAAAGTTTTAAAAGACGTTAAAAGAGAGAAGGATTGCATCAACCTTCAAGGAGACTTAGACGTGTTATGAAGTTGGTTTGATGTATGGTTTACGAGATTTAGTCCCATAGAATACAAAGTAACGAGGGTGGTACACAGTGAAAGAGTGCCTTGATATGAATATCGATTTGCTGAATATAAGCTGCGGGTGCTAGAGGAGCCTGAGGGTTGAAATCGTCCTCACCCTGTTGCCAGAGTCCCTCCTTAGGAGACCAGGAAAGGAGACGACATTTCTGCTGGCAAATATTGGAACTGTATTCAGGTGTATGGATAAGGAAACACTTAGCAAGCTGTTCACATATTACATTAGACAAACCTAGAATGTGCTTCTCGAGGCTGGTCACCACACGTGAAAGAAGCACATAGAACTAATAGTGAAAGTCCAGAGAAGGGCAACAAAGTTGGTACCAGAAATAAGAGAGCTAGTTTACAGGCAAAGATTAGAGGCCTTGAATTTCCCCACCATTGAAAAGAGAATTTGAATGGGATTTGTTCTCAACCTTTAAGGTATCAAACAAGCTCAGTGACATAGAGTGAACTGTTCTTGGAAAGATGCAGGAATAGAACAACCAGTGCATAACATGAAATTAAGCATGAAGCGTGATAGAGAAGATATCAAGAGGTACTGATACATTATGGGCGGTGGATGACTGGAATAAACTGTATGATGAGACTGTTGTGAAGAGCTTACAGGATACAGTTGTGTGTTACAGTAAAGAAAGTTCAAGAGTTCGGGCCAAACGAGTGTAGAACACACTTCTCGCGTAGTACAAATAAGTAAAATACATAAGTTTTTATGAAATTATCTCGTCAAGTAAAAGGGAATATAGATGTACCTTATTGAAACAAGAGCACATGTGGCACGGGTGTTCTCCTGGCTTGGGTCACGTTACGTGATCTCGCAACAGCATGATCTATGTGCTCCTGCAGGGAGCTGGTTGCGATCCTCACACGCTTGGCCCATAACCCCTGGAGAGCTCTCCTTTACTATGCTCTAGTAATAACGCGTCGCAGGTTTATCTTACGATTCATTTAATCGGGCTTTCTCAGCTGGAAGTTCATTTTGTATCCTAATGAACAGTACAGAATTTCCTTCGAGTTGATAATGATGACGTGAACGTTATAGATGATACATGTCATGTGTACATGTAACGAATGAAAGGGTAAGTGTTATAAGCGTGTGGACATTAATGCATGTGGTGTGGAATTTTTCCTCGTCTTATTCGGGCAGCGTGTATTGTGGTTCTCGGGTCATCCACACACGCTTCAGTTTTCCGCGTTAAAAGACGAAATTCGGCAACGCTGCAACACTGGCTGACAAGAGATGATGTTGTACCACGTCTTGTGGCCTCGTGCTGCTTGCACGTGACCTCTGCTGACGAGGCTTGCAAGCCTGAAAACCCAAATTTGGTTTGGTCGGGCTCCCGTGGCAAACATCGTGGTCTCTCGTTTTCGTTATGAAGACACTGCACGGAAAGGACACTCACGAGGCGTGGTCAGGCGTGCAGTGCGAGGCTGGAGCACAGAGGGTTCATGATACCGTCTAGTCAGTCATACGTTAACATCTGTGTCCGGTTGGTAGGTTGTCTCGTATATGCTGTGCTGGCTCAAGGCGTACAGTGTCCGGCGGATTTCTCAGTGACTCGCGCTTTAAGTCGGTCGAATGCGTTGATCAGATCCAGGGCTTTAGCATCTAGCATTCACGAAGTGTATCCCACTTGGCCAAGTATTAGTCGAGACAGGTTACGTATTCGCCAAAGTTTCTCCATTGCTCTTAAAAGTAGACCCAGGTCGTTCTCTTAACCAGGCTCGAGTGGATGGTAGAAAACAGACCCGTATTGGTAACCCGTCCTGTTTTCGTCACCGGGATGATCAATCTTCAAAACGACAGGCTCGCCGGCCTCACTCCACGCCAGAACAGGGACCGAGAATCCCAAACGAACCGCACACACCACCGAAGCAGCAGCAGGTCGAAGCGCCCGTCAAACTTGGCTCATATGGAATACTTGATGGCATGTAGCATGTTTCGTTAAGATTGGCCTCCTCCGGATAGTTCGAGTGGCTTCGGGATATACAGTGGAGTGCATTTTGTTTTTACAGTTTACAAAGCAACAAGCGCGTTGTGAATATGCGTAGTGACCCAGTGACGCTGAGTCGGTGGATACCACTGAAATACGTGGTGACTGATTAATTCAATGGCTCGATGAATTTCATTTTACATAATGTATATGATTAGGATATGTAAAATGCCTCATAATAACAGACGAATAACAGGAAAGAGAACTTACAAAAGGATTCATGATGAACAGTCACTAGCTGTTTCATTCCAAATGAAACATGACTAAATGAAAAAATATAATATTTTCATGAACTGATGTTTCATTTGGAATTGAACAGTTACCAGATGTCTTGCACTGTATCACTCATCTGGGAATCCATCAAAGCAGATGTAATATATATCTGTATATATAGTAGCGAGCTGGAGCCTTGACGACCCTTCCTGATCTTGTGACACGATAACCATCTTGACCTGGAGTTTGAAGCTACTCCTTTCTCGAGAACTCTCCTGTAGTCGACTGAAGTTCATCCCTTCTTCTCTGTTGATGCAGTCGTTCACCAGGATATTGTCAGCAACCGGTCACCAGAATATTGTCAGAGATTACCTCGAATCTCGCCAGCGGTATTGTTAGGATGAATGTTCAGATAAGTCAAGTAGAGTGTTTCATGTGATAAGATCTGCAAAAATCCATCCTCAGCTGCTAGAACTGAAGATTCCTTGACATGTCATTCCTGGGACACTATATCAATAGTTGGTACTCGGTGGGATGGTTAAGATTAAGGTATATATACAAACCTTCCCAGGTTTCACCATATGAACCATAGGGGAGACCCGCTGTCTTAACTTTGCCACAGGAGTTGTTGAGATATTCCTGTCTGCCATGGAATCCAACACCGCCTTAATTAGATTACGCAACGCAACTGGATATCTGAGTTGTGCGTGAACAACACACAGTCTTGGCATTTTCATGAACAGCAGTATGAAATTCCCCTTGTGTCCCCCAGTATTCCCCAGCTCCATGGCACACGCTGTAGGATGCCTGTTATCGCATTTTAAGTAATCCTGTTTTCCTAGTTAGACAGCCGAAATTGGTTTCTAAATTCTCGTAATGGTATAATGTTTCACGATTGTAAACCTTATTGCGCGACTTTGTACCAACACTCTCCCCGTCCGAATCATCGTAGTTTTACCTCTGTGAAATGGTAGGATATTCAGTAAAGTACTACAGTTTGTGAGAAAGCGACGAAGGCGTCATTCGGTTGTATGTGATAAATTATGCGGTCTGCTACACTGGATTTATCGGTATTTACAACCTGCGTTAACAACCTCAGCATCTTCGTCAAATTAAGTGAAACCGCATCCCCGGACCTGTTGAGCCGTAGCTGAAATTAGACTGTCAGGAACTTCTGTGATATCGTGTTTGTCTCGCGCTGCTAGGCTGTCCAGATGACTGCTTGCACTACGGCAGCGAAGTGGTGTGTGACACTTGCGGTGTATCCGACGTTTGGTTGGGCAGTGGTAGACGTCCTTTAGGTGGTGGTGGTGGGTGGGGGGGATGCCATGATATTTACAAGCAGCTGGTGCGACTTCCTTCAGTCTCCATTTTGCTTGTAAATTTCTCCTTACAAAAGCGACAGCCCGTCGCCTCCTCGTTCTGCGTCAAAGTAAGGTTAGCTGTTCTAGAAAATTAGTTTCTCTGCTGTCCTAGTAAATAGCGACGACCACCATTATCTCCGTGTTTGTTTATGAAGACATCGTTAAGGAAAGGGTCTCGTGGGGCGGGAGTAAACATGGAGTCTAAAACGAACGAAAGTATTCAGAGCCGCCGGTTAGTGCTCCACATCGCCCAGCACCCTCCGCCCCGCCCGAGATAGTCACTTGTGTCCCAAGTACTCTGCTGAATGGCGGCTCACATTCCTCGGCGGATTCCTTAAGATTCTAATCCAGGCTGTCCTTCTTGCTTGTAGTCATTCAGGCGAATGCGATGTACGTTCTCCGGGCATCATTATCAAGGAAACACATCCAATTCGGTCGAGCCAATTCGTTTTGTCAGTTTTTCCCCCACTGGCGAGAGTAGACCCATGATTTTGCTTTCTTTATTCCTAGCTGTAGTTGTGGCAGTTTTTATCGGGATATTAGGAAACACACAAGTCTTAATACCCTCACGGGACACGAGGAGTCTTGAAGACTTTGCAGGCTTGCTGGCCTCATTCCTCGTTATGACATGGACTCACCATTTGAAACAGTGAAGCGGCCTAGCTCGCTCTGCTCGGCTAGAACGCCAGACACTGTGTACCGCGTGTTCCTTTAAGCCTGGGTTTCTTTAAGTTCGCTTGGGCAGGTTCGGGGAAGACGCTGACCCGTGCATGTTATGATTACAGTACATAGACGTCCACCGTGGCTGAATGAGGCAGCGGACTGGATTTCCCCGCAGAGATGATGTTTGCCTGTTCAATTGGTTCACTCACACACGGGTAGGGTCAGTAAACTGGATCAGCGTACGTGTAGTGGATAATTACTCAAACATCCCATTACGGTCAACGGATTGAAGTTCAGAAGGGAATGAAACCAAATATTAGTTAATTCTGCTTCCTTTCACACACGAACTCAGCACCGTACACAGTTCCCGTGCCGGCTGCTTTGCCCTTTCTTCTCGAGGATTAAGGAAATATAACTCCATTTCATGCCTGTCAAAGATTGTCTGGACTGGTGGTTCTGAATGAAAGAAGTGGATGACGTCAGTATTATGAAAGAAACATTTTGAAAGAATATCTTAGCATTCAAAACACTAACACAGGATAACCATCCTGTTGTTATCATTTACCTGAACATATTTGTGCTTAAGATTCTCACTTTAGATATCTTGATGTCATCATGCTTCGCAATCGATATCCTCTCCAAAAACTCCATTTAAACCACTTGCAGTATTCCGTACAAGACTTCTGTGTCCATCAGTCTTATACCCACTTTGCTTTCATGCCTAGTCATCAACATGGCTAATGACCACTTCCATTCTTCACCAGTCTCGCTTCCGCACCATTACTACTGGCCGGGACACTGAATGAGAGATAGTGACCGACATAGCAAGGGCTAAGCATGCCCTAGGCAAGGCCATCTCGGACAAAAGAAAAAAGGAAATTGATCAGAGCCCCGTGAGTGTTTGTTAGACCTGACTGTTTAAGCTAGAAAAATTGCATGAAGATGGAAGAACAAAGGGAGGAGGAGAATTTCACAGCCTAGCTGTTCTAAGGAAGGAGGAGGCGTCAAAATAGCTATCATATTGTATCTGTAGGAAATAGATGGATTTAGTTGCCTTTAATTCCGTAAGTTATTTTATCCGTCGTAGCAGTTACTCCTCACTACCTGAAGACACACTTTAATATCATATTTCTTTCTCATCATTCACATTCTGTTTTTTGTCTGATCCATACCCTCTGGAGCCTTGGTAATTCAATTTTCTCACTCCGCTACTTGTAATATTCATGTCTTCATTTAATCCTAACCACAGTCTGAAATTTGAATTTTGCATATACGATCTGTTCCCAAAGGATTTGATAGACTTGTTGTTGCATTGGTTTGACGTAGATATTCATGAGAGGAGATGCAGCGCAAAAATATTAGCCCGGTAAGAGCACTGGAAATGGCTTCAATTGAAGATGGCCACCAAAATGGAAAGATTATATGGAAATGTTTTAATAGAATTTTACTTACTCATATGGAATAAAGGTAATGAAAAAGTGCCAGACAGCGTCATTATTCTACGGTGAATGCAGCGAGATACAAAAATGAAGACAGCAGAGAGAAAATCGCTGAAAATGGCCTTTCTGTGTAAGATGTACCTGGAAAATACGTAAATCATTTAGGAATGAAAATAAATAACCATTTACATTTAATTAAGTGAACAAACAGGGAGGAAATAGTATTTAGGGATCATGAAATGAGCAATAATAAATTCAGTATCGTGTCAACACTCCAGAACTATCAGTAAATACATAGGTATATGAGCTGTTACGCCCATGAGATAATTACAAAGCTGTTTGTACTGTCTTTTTATTACTTTCCAAATGACTTTCAGTTGCTTATAGTACAAAAATGTATGGCAAGGAATTTTTCTAATGCCTATAATCTCTATGATTTTAATACATGCATGTAAAATATTATATCATATTTAGTAACTTAGTGTTCATCGTTTGTATAGGTAAATCATTGTATGGAAAGACATTCTGTTTATAAGTGCTTCATAAAGACTTTGTCCTTATCTGTAGTAGAGACAGTATTTCCATAGATCACGTATGTGTGCGATGTGTAGAGTATTTCGTAATCATCATCTTGAGCGTCATCTTGATGCATGTAAAAAGCATTTCCGCAACATATTTAAGTTCGAAGAGTCACATTTGATACTTCTGCTGCCTCTCGAAGAGGTTCTGATACTTTCTTGAGTATAGATGTCGAATAAATCCTGCTCCAGATCTTTTGGCACTTGTCTCTTGAGCATTCAAAGAGGCTGGTCCTAACGACCTCTCATGGCCATTTAAAGTCGCATAGACTGAAAACAGAAGGTGAGGATTTGTCTCCACGAACCCATGTCCAGGCATAGAACACAGCCCTTAAAGTATATTGTTTTAAAACGTCATATTGGAAGAATAGTCTCAAAAATGGTTCCTTTTCCCTTATGAAAATAATGGCACGTAAAAGAATTTGTCCTCAAGCCCTCTCCGTATACAACCGGACAAATATTACAGCAGGAATTCTAGTTGCTTCCCTTCCACGTTCAAGACCTGTGCATATATTTGCAAAATCCAATGGACACTGCAACTGCTCCGAGGAAACCCATGTTTTCCTTTCTCAGAGACATACCCACTTGTGTCACAGTCCTTTGTGCCTGTCAGAGCGGTAACATTTCAATTTCTTCTTGACTTAGTGGACAACGATTTCATGCAATGGAAATAATACAAGTTCTCAGTGATACGCGGGACAGTACACAGAGCAATGCGTGCGTGTTTGGGGCACGAATGACCACTCATTCACTCCTCGTTCGTACGAATTCGTGAAAGAAGACTCTGGTGATTACCAATTTGTACTGTAAGGAATGAGAGTTCTATTCCAGTGGAGCCCCATCTCTTGAACTTTCTCCACTGTCGCAGAACTTTTTAGAATCGCATACTGTCGACATTCACCATCTCATAATTCAGTTTATTCCATTCGTGCACCACTCTTGTACTGTATAAGGACTTTATTGTTTTAACATCTTGTCTAGCAAGTTTCTTGCTGAATTTCATATTGTGGTCTGTGATTGATCTGTCCTTTCATCTTTCGAACAGTTCACTCCCTGTATCGTCAACCTGGTGCGAAAACTTGACATGTAGCCTCTTCATGTAACCCAGAAACTCAGGCGAGATAAACCACCACAGATAAGCCCTGTAACCTCTCCCTGTAACTCAGTAGCTCAGGCGAGATCAACGACCACAGACTGTGGCCGTGGCAAGCAAAGCTACACAGCCAAGCGAGGCAAACGAAGGTAATTATGACAAAATAACAAACTCTCTGAACGAATATTGAAATGTTCTGTAACTCTACGAAAGTAAAATGCCAACGAGAGCTAGCGCTTTAGATTAATAGTAATGAGACTTTTCCTTTGTCTACACTACAGTTGAAATGACAAGACTTTGCTTGCTTTATTCTTTAAGTCTTCTTGAACAAGTACCAGTAGATTTCCCTTATCATTGTAATCGTAATCATCATAAACCTGTGGAAACAAAAGCCGTCAAAATATAAACTTTTACGATTTAGAAAAATGTTTTTTTTTTTTTGTGTGTGTGTTAATAGTAACTGGCATTTTGCAATTCTAGGAAATAATAGGCTTGTATTTAGATTTTGCATTCTTATTCTTCTGGCTGTACTCTCGCTCCAGTAGAGAGGTACTGGAACGCATTTTGCTGTGCCTGATTCATGGTTTATTGATGATACAAGAGTTCGACTTAGTCTAGAGTCTCGCCAGCTCACGGCCTTTAACTGTTGAGTCCAGATTGATCATTTCATGGACAAACACTATTACTCCCTTAAGAGATAACGTATGGAGTCGGTGCTTATTATGGAACTACATTGATCTTAATGACAAATAGTTTGAAAATAAGTCTGAGTTGCTCCCATCATTTTTCTGTATATTTTTTTTTGTGCAAAGTCCTTAAAAAAGTATAATGCTTTATAAGTCATACGCCTGAAGAGAGCAAGTAAAAGCACTAAAAAAAAAGAAAGCCTCAGTCCACACTGTACGTCGTATGAATTCGAAATTTTGAAAGGGAATCAAGTTTGAACACAGACACACAGACACACACACACACACACACACACACACATACACACACACACACAATACCGCAACGAAATACATTGCAATATATTGCAGCCCTCCCATGGTTTCTCTCTGGAAACCTATTGCAAACAATCGTTTTCACGCAAGTTGGGACGTTATAGCCCCTTTTCTCGTGCAGTGTTGTCCATATCAGCTTTTTGGTGAAATTTCGCGTTGTGTAAGTGAAGTTGCTTAGTGATTTTTTTTTTTTTACAGGGGGTATCAAGTGGCGTGATTGTGTGTGATGAACTGAAATAAAAGAAAAGTGGCAAGGAATCGGGTGTTAGTGAGTGTGATAAAGAAGCGTAAGTTAGTCCACCATGCTTTTCGCTCGTGCAGCTTAAGATCAAGATGTTACATCGCTCGAAAACAGCTCGGCTGAATAGCTTAGTCTCCAAGGCCCTCACGCTTCTTGGTCTGAATCCATGTTAAGAAAAACTGTTGGAAGTTTTAAGGAAGTAGTGTATTCTGCCGACCCTATTGCTAATCGTACATCACCTCCCTAGCCAACAAGATGGAGGAACTAGCCATCACCGCTAGGTCAGTTCACAACCAAGTCATAGAAATAGCAGAGGCCTGGCAGATTACTCATGAAGTTTGTATCTTGGATGACAACTTTCTCTTCTGCCACCTTAGTACATCAAAGCGCAGTGTGTGTGTGTGTGTGTGTGTGTGTGTGTGTGTGTGTGTGTGTGTGTGTGGCATTCTTTTGCTACAAAAACGTACGTCCGGCCCAGCTGACAGATAACGTGCTTCAGGATCTGGAAGTGTTATGGTCTGAGGTTTCGCCCCACGTAACGCCCACGCCAAACTGGCTTCATCATTTGCTGCTTGGTCTACCACCCGTCACGGTCATTCTCCAGGGAGGCACTGTTAGAACACCTAACCTACAATCTGATACTCTCAAGACAATCTAAACTTGGTCTGAGCTTCTGATGCCTGGGTTTTTTAATGAGATAAGACACCACCATCCCCCAAGAGCATAACTATATCTGTCTCAGATTGTTCACTTTCCCACGCACGTTCAGAACACTCCAGACCTGATTCTCTGACTTGGTATATTTGACATGGTAGATCTGCCACCCTGACCATCTTAATGTACCTTACTCGTGTGTTTACCTATAGTTTGGAAATGTCCAGCTCACCTTGGTCTCAAGCTATCTAGTAGATATCATGACTCCCCCGTTCTGTAATATCTGTAATACGTCATCTGTGTATTTCCAGTCACATGGCTGCCTAAATCCAGTAAACCGTTATTTATTTGCTACATATTTACATAAGAGGAAAGACATTGGTACGCAATTTACAAGGTTGAGGGACAGAGCACGAGTGTAAAACTCTCTCATTAAACGAGAGTAGTAATCACGTGTATTAATCACACACACACACACACACACACACACACACACACACACACACACACACACACACACACACACACATATACATTTACGAGCTTTGATGATAAAGGAAAATATTATTATGATAGTATTACAGACTGTCATCAGACTTGCCTTTCCCTACTTAATCATCTGACACGGTCAAGGTATTGGTCTCTACCACCCAAGACTTACCTGAGGCAGGGGGGAGTGTTCCACATTGGCGTGAGGGTCGAGTTGTGAGGTTTGGTAGCGGCCTCACTAATCGGTGAACCTCCCTCGCTTGGCTCCACTGCCTCGGCATGCAAGGTAACCCAACCAGCCTTCGGGGTAATGAACCCACAGCGTTAGGACCTGCAGTGGTGGCCTTGAAGGGTATGTATCGCGCATGCCGGGGTAAGAGGAACTGAATGTAACTTTGTTAATTAAGAATGGCGAGGAACAGGGGAGGAGTAATGCAGTGGTGGCCGCCCCGCCGGGAGTGGTGGCTGCTCTGTAGTGGGAGGTAGTGCGCTACATGATATCATAAGCTGGTGGAAGGTTACATCCTGACTCGTTGATTAAGATAACAAGATTATGTGCTGCGCGATATCGTAACTTGGTGGTGCATTGCATCCACACTTGATCATCAAGATGACAAGATAATGTGCTGCTTGATATAGTAACCTGGTGGTAAGTTGCATCCTCACTCGTTGATAAAGATAACACGATGATTTCCTGCATCCTCACTCGTTGATCAAGATAACAAGATAAAGTGCAGCATGGTGGAGACTTACAGCCTCACTCGTTCATCAAGATAACTAAGATAATGTGCTGCATGATAACGCACCCTGCTAGCGAGTTACAGCCTCACTCATTGACCAAGACAACGAACTTCACTCAACTTAGATAACGAGTTATTTATATGGGGCAGCGTTTAATGGCATTATGCATGATGCATAAGGACGGCCGTGCTTGTGTTAAGTGTAAGTGACTTTCACTAGTGTTGTCGACTTTGATTAAAGAAAAAAAAAAAAGATCAGACGCCAAAGACCACCGCCTCGATGTATACATCTTGAAGAAAACAGTACAATCAGCGGACATTTTTACAAACACACGCCAGTGTAACGATGGAGTTCGAGTCGTCGATGGAACAGGCGTCTCACAAGGTTGGTCGTAAGCTGGGATGTGTATATGAATGTGTGCACATACGGTAAGATTTGGTATATACATAAACACACACATATATATATATATATATATATATAT
>JAYMFT010233137.1:0-11162 GCA_038088735.1 Panulirus argus
ATTTTTCTTCGTCTGTTTCCTGGCGCTACCTCGCTGACGCGGGAAACAGCGATCAAGTATAATAAAAAAAATAAAATCAATATATATATATATATATATATATGCATAAAACCACGAGGGAAATTAAACACGATAAGATCCCAAGTGCACTTACGTGTAATGATCACATCGTCATGGGAGATACAAGAATGAGAGAGAAGACTTAGAACAGTCAGTTGATATACAAAGAAGAGACCTAGCTAAGACGCCATTGGTAAACAAGCTTTACCGACTGGTGGGTTTTCGTGTTGGTGGTGTTCGGGTCTGGCATCATGCCTGTCATAAGATGTTTATTATGTGGACAGGAAAGGGAACTGCTTGCAAATTTTCTTACGACAAATCCATCAAGTTTGTATAGACCTTCAGTAACATTAATGCTACAGTTCTTTGTGTATTTGATATTAGAGGATTCTATGATATTTCTCGTGGTAAAGGAGTCACAGTTGATAACAGAATTAGCGTTATTCTAGTCAATACAATGTTTTCACTACATGAAAGTGCACTTGGAATCCCGTCATAAACCTCAAAGAGTAATCTGTATTGATCTGCCAGATCCACTTCAAAATGGGTAGGTGTTAAAGCCGATGGTTCAGCCTCGTCTTGCCATGAATGCTTGCGTCATGAGCATAACCACAGTCTTCGCCTTAATATGTCCTGACACACCGGTACAACCAGTACCGTGGTAACCCCGGTACAACCATGCCATGGTAACCCCGGAGCAACCATACCATGGTAACCCCGGTGCACTTAGTGTGGTGTAACACAGGAGACGTTAGGTGTACAGGCCAGTCTGATCAGCATGGTACGTACCGTGGTCTTAGTGTGGTATACTGCAGGACCAACTAGGTGTAAAAGGCTGGTATGATCAGCATGGTACGTACCGTGCTTAAGTGTTTTGTACTACAGGGCCACACTAGGTGTAAAGGCTAACATGATCAGCATGTTACGTACCGTGGCCTTAGTGTGGTGTACCACAGGACACACCAGGTGTACAGGCCAGCATGATGAGCATGGTACGTACCTGGGCCAAAGTGTTGCATACCACTGGGCACACCAGGTGTACAAGCCAGTGTGATCAGCATGGTACGTACCGTGACCCTAGTGTGGCATAACGCAGGATGCACCACATGTTGATGCAATCATACAATACACATTCTTTCACTGTTCATTTCCAACTGATCCGACTAAATCCTTTTTTTGTATCAGCTTTTGGCAAGATCCTCCTCTTAACAGCTTATATAATAATATCTACCAAATCATTATCATCATCCAAGGTCTTATTACAGAAAATCTCGGTCCTTCTGAATAGAATGCCTTTGTTTGTTTCATAATTTTCCTTCCGTGGCAGATAATGTGACTAGTCAGTCCATGAGATCCCAGTGGCAATCTCCTGAATACGCATACCCTCCAACAGCAATTATTTCCTCCAGTCTCCTTCTTTATCAGAAAATGTCTGGCTAGTTATCGAGTCATTCCAGACCAGAGTGTGTACGAAGGTATTGCCTGCAATGCTGGGGTCTCTTTGTTTTGAAAGGAAGTGTGGAGGTGGGAGAGGCTGTTATACAAGTTATACACATGTAAATACTATTACTGTTGCAGGGTTCTGAATTGGATTACAGTCCAATGTTTTTTCCTTCATTGCCTATTTACAACAAGAATCTGAGGAGTACGTTCGCCCCTCATAGTTTCCATCTATGATTAGGCGTTTCTACTATTTGCTCCGGCTGTCCCACCTCCTAAAGAGTCTTCACCAAGGACTGTCTACCAAAAGAGAAAGAAAATTACATTACTTGCATATTCTCTGACCTATAATAGAGGTTGGTGGTGGAAATTAGAAATAACACTGAGATTTTAGCGAGTGCAGACAATAAGACGAAGATTTTGGAGAGTGAGGCATGCTTGATTACTGCTAAGGTAGTATCTGCTGCAGAGAGTGAAGCAGTAGTAAATGGTAGAGTAGACAGTTTAGAGACAAGGAAAATGACACTGGAGACTAAAGTAGAGGATAGACGTTCCTCTCAGCCGTGAGATACGTCAACCTAAAGTAGGAGTTCAGGCTAAGAGGTACCCATCCAAAATAGGTTTAATGCACTCGTGTGATGAAGCGGCTAGAGATGATGGGGTAGCAGATGAGTATCTCACGGAAGGAGATGACTGTGCTGTTGATTAAGTAGGATTTGTTATTGGACGTATTGCTTAAGGTGAGGTGTCTGATGATTGGTAGAATTCCTGTATTGTGTCACTGTAAGGTAAAAGGAACAAAAAGTAAATGTTCGAATTATAGAGGTTTAAGTTTTTTGAACATTCTTGGCAAATTGGTTGGGCGAGTGATGACTGAGAGGGTGTCATTATTCATAAAGCATCAGACTTGGGATGAACAATGAGGTTTCGAAAGTGTAAAAGGATGTGGAGATAAGGTGTCTGCTTTGAAGAATCTGTATGAGAAGTACTTATTTATGGATCTGGAGAAAGTGTATGACTGGGTGGAAAGAGCTAGTTGTGGAGCGTGTTACGAATCTATGGAGTGGAAAGAAAGCTATTAGAAGCCGAGAGGAATTTCTATCAACAGAGTAAGGCTTGTGTGCGAGTACAAAGACAGGAGGATGAGCTGTTCCAAGTGAAGATGGGTCTACGACATGGGCGTGTGTTGTCCCCATGGCTGTTTGATCTGTTTATGGTTGAAGAAGTGATGGAGATAAACACGAAAATTTTGAGGAGAGGGTCGGGTGTGCAGTCTGCTAGGGATGAGGGGGGCTGGAGGTGATTCAGTTGTTGTCTGCTGACAACACGATTCTGGTTGCAGACCCGAGTGAGAAATTGTAGAAGCTGGTGTCTAAAATTGGGAGAGTGCGAGAGGAGAAAATTGAGAGTTAGAGTAAGAATGGAGTTATTAGTTTGAACATGGCAAAGAGATAGGATGGTTGAAGCAGGGATTTGGATGAAAAAAATCCCGAGGAAATGGAGCATTTTAGATACATAAGAGTATCTAAAGTAAGCCAGAGGGTGGGTGAAGGAGCCAAGGTTCTAGGCGCACTGAAGTGTGTGGAAAGACAAGTCATTGTCTGTAAGAGCAAAGGCGGCTGTGTTTGATAGTATAGTAGTTCCCAATGTTTTCTTTCTTATATTTCAGGCCCATACTAAAACAAAAGTATGAATAATAGTGGATGCGTTGGCAATGAAATACTTGAGGACATTATGTGGTGTGAAGAGGGATAATTGATAAGAAGTAAGAGGGTAAGAGGGAGGTTTGTGGTAGTAAGAATAGCATGAATGAGAGAGCTGAAGAGGGTGTGGTGAGATGAGCGAGGAAAGGTTGACTATAATGGTTTGTGTCAGAAGTGGGGTGAACAGGGATAAGGAGGAGACCGAGAAGAAGTTGGAAAGATGGAGTGACAGATGGTTTGAGTGCTCGTGGCCTGACCATGCAAGAGGGTGTGAAGCGTGCTTCGGATAGCGTGAACTGGAGTGTTGTGGTGTACAGGGTATAACGTGCTGTCAGTTGGTTGTCTCAGATCATACGAAACGATCAGAGAAAATTATGAATATATCTGTATGGCCTGGGTGTGGATAGGGAGCCGTGATTTCGGTTCATTGTACATGACAGCGAGTGAATGGACGTGTACAAATAAGGTTGTTCTTTTCCTGATACTAAACCTAATACTCTACGTGGGAAGCGGTGATATACGATGACATGATAATGGTAATATTTATAATAATTATTAATATTATTAGTAGTATTATTATTATAGTTTTTATTTCTATTATTATTATTATTATTATTATTATTATTATTATTATTATTATTATTATTTTAATTATTATTATTATTATTATTATTATTATTATTATGATTATTATTATTATTATTATTATTATTATTATTATTACTGTTTCAAAGTAATATATGTAAAAAACAAAAATAGGCATGAATTTGAGAAATCATATTTACAGACAGACACCACCGACAGCCAGCTTTGTTGCGTGTGCCTTATGACGACTGCACACAACCGGCCTCTTCATACCCAGGGTGTCGGTGACGGCTTTGCTATAAAGGCATTATCAGAATAGCTGCAGTTCTCTCCTTGCTAAACTCTTTCTTACGACATCTAAACACTCGGCTTAAAACACAGCAGATATGAACGGGGCACTGGTGCGTCTGGACACCGTCAACAGATGCTTGAAAAATCTCTGTAGCGGACCTTATGTTTACTCAAGGATGGTGTGTGGTAGTGTGTCCAAATGGCATAAAATACTAACACTTACAGAGCGTTGATGCGAAACCCTAACCAAGAAACTGCTCTTAGAATAAAGCTCTGTAATAGTTATTTATAACATTATCCTCTCTCCCTCAAGTATCAATTTAGCTGTTGGAGAACATCAGTAGAAGCGAATAAAGTGTATACTACACCCACACACAGTTTACACGCAGTTGTATCATACTGCAAATATATTTTTCAATATCAACAAAGATCAGAATTTACACAGCCACACATACCAGTAAAGGCTCCTCGAGTGGCTATCAGTAAATATGCTAGTTCAACACATGGGTAAGCGTTGCCCTGTACGACCTTTCGATCAAAATTTTTGCACACAGTTAAAACGAGAGCCCGACTCTGCTCCTAGCCTAGCTTGGATACGTCAGTGGTTAACATATGCTATATGATAAGTAAAATATCATGAATGCTGTATGGTACTGCATGATGTATTCATAGTATATTCAATTATCCGCATTTCATATTCATATTGTCATACATGTTACTGGCGTGGAAAAAAAAAGTTCATAGAAAAAATACATGGTTTACTATTAATCACTATCAGCGTGTTAGATGAGTTGGTTGATTGTTTCGGCTTTAGGTTAATCAACTGCCAGGGTATATGTATGTAAGGCCGCCAACCTCAAGATACATCCACCAACAGGAAAGTCTCCAACACCTTCAGGTGTTAAGGATTATTCTAAGACCGCACAAGAGTCCCTATACATGTGCCCCACGCCGTGTAATCCTCTTTGATCGCTTGTATATACTGAATAATCCCATGAACGTCTTACCCTAAAATATACATATTAAAAAATTGCCCATTTCCACACTCAACATGCACATCTTATTCCGTAAAATCACTAAATTTTAATACGAAAATTATTTTCTTTTAGAGCATTTATTATATAAAATAATTTCATCTTTAAATGATTCACTGATATACAACAATATATTAGCAAAAAGAGAAAACTAAACTAAATGAATGAGCATGATCAAACTACTTTTGAAAGATGAGTAAAAATCAGTGAGCAACCCACTGTAGAATTTCACTAAATTCTTTGTGTTACTTTCTTAGTAACAATATATATATTTTTCCATACTTGATCGCCGTTTCCCGGGTTGATGTAGGTCATATCTCACCTGTCGGAAGATTCACAGTCCACCTATGCTGCTTACACTTTTAACTAACATTACATGACATTACGTAACCCATGTTTCTGAACTACTGTTTGCCAGTAATCAATAAATAAAATTCACTATAACAAGAAGTGTCAACGTGGGATCTTTTCTTAGAAGTCAGTAATTGACTTTTCAGCTACTGCACCTACTCTACTGCTGTGACCATTTTCAAACTGATCTAATGATCTGAGGTTGGGGCCAGTTTTTGTAACTTGGTCCTGTATGACAAGTTCCAAGAATCTTGAGAGTGTTTTGACGATCGCTATGGACCTGTAACTTTCATGCGCTGATGGGTTCATGGTTTTTCTTTCTTCTTCGGAAGAGGGATCGCGATCACATTCGGGAAGCATTATGAAATGAACGCATGCATTTATCATGCGTTTCTTCATAAGGCTAAGGAAAAAGTTACGCGTACGCTTGAAAAGGCATTCCATCGTTACCAGCAGCTATGTTGGTAGAGAGGCCACACAGTAGACGCTTCATTTCAAAGACGGACACACATGTGAAGTCTCTGAGAACCGTGATTTTTTTTTTTCACCCCATGTGACATTCTCAACAACTTAGGTTTTTAACACAGATAAGTGTTTCCTATAACTTAATCCTCGACAGTGCAGCAGCCTCCGTCTCTCTTAACTGCATCGTCAACCATCAGGCGTGTTGACTCGCGTCTTGGGTTAAAAGAATCAATTATCCTCCTCCACTAGATTGGGTCACTATTGACTGACTCTGAGGCCAGCTCAAGTTCCCCCATCTGTTACGCAAAGGCTTTAGACTACCGAGGACATGATCTTACCGTTTGTCTCCCGTATATGATCATCTAAGGACCCATATCTGGTAATACCGATGAAACCCCACGTTAGAACTTCACTTTTTACTGGATAAAGTTAGCCAACAAGCTAGAGGTTAGCGTTCCTGACCGTGACGCATTCACGGGCCGCCCAGGGTCAAGTGCATTCGAATCTTGGTTGCAGCGGTCAGTCCAGCTGTCCATCCAGCACTAGGGGTTGGTCGAGAAAATGGGTACCTGGATCAGGCGTTATTCAGATGGCCTTTAAAGGGCGTCAGTTGCCTGTGCCGTCTCAGCTAATAAATATATATAATAAAAAGAAATCACTCCAGCCTTGGAGATATCAGCACCGTCGCTTCATGTCACCAAGTATGGTAGACGGTATACCCGGCACTAACCATGAATTTGATAGCAACTAAACACAGTTGCAGGATATAATCTTGGTGGAAAAACGTTTGAACGAGAATGCTTAATGCTCCACAGGACTATAGAAGTTATGGAAGGGGACTGTAACATACTCGACAGTACCGCACCATGCGATTTCCTCTCCTCATAATCATGAATCTCCCACCTAACTACATTCATGTTCTGGTCCTCCACTGTCTACCACAACAAGAGGTGACACCCAGATTATTGTTCATCTATCAAGGGGAAGTGGGTAGAAAATCTCACTGTCACACGACATGTGATACAAGATGATATAGCCTTAACATGACCCGAAAAGGGAGCATAATTCATTGTATGTGAAGCCATCACGAGAGGCGAGGTGCGTCATCCTCCTGGGGACCGTTATCTTGACAGAGAGCATCGATTTCCTGAAGCATCTTACGTCTTCACTGTTTCCTAATTATCTGGAAAACAAATATTGCTTTCCTGGTCATTATCAGTTAATGAGGTAAATTTCCTTCATATTGGAAATTCTAATTTTTCATCCTGGTTTCCTGCCTTACTTGTAAGGAAATAATAATAACAAATGATAGCAAAATGCTTTCTTTGCAAAGAGAATTCTGATACATTACGTTTCATATTAAGAATTTTGAAATGCTTATTCATATTCTTATGCCATACTGGTGTAAGACCATTATCGACTTTTTAGCTCTTGAATTATATTTACGAAGCAAAGTCAGAACGTAATCCACGTAGTTTCTATATACATATAAGGCTTATTAAATATGAGTCCCTAACAGCTTTGTATGGTAAGACTAAGATCATAATTCATTATGACCATGGATCATATCATGTTAGCAATAATGACAACAGCACAGTCTCTTTAATGCCTTGTGGCAGAGGTCATGATGCCATCCATTCTCTACTCACCAAAGTGGTGGGAGAAAGAGGTGGAAGGCGGTGGGTAGCGTAGGAATGGAGGGTTTGGACAGTGAAGCAGATGGTGAGGTGGTAATCCACATACCCCCTACGTTTCAGCCGTCTGCACCATTACCTCATGACGCCAGGAAGTTTGGACCTAAAACGCTGAGGCCCCACATTTTCTCCTTAATAGTTCCACTTGCGTCTCATACACCTTATACCCGACTTGTTTATGGAAACGGTTGTCCCAAGCTGACACTTGCACTGCAGCGCTTTCAAGTCCTCTGCATGTACGCATCAATACCATCACAAGGAATCCATTCTCTACTATGCAGTCAGTTCTTTACGAGTGGACGAAATGCTAGCTACCCAAATTAGCGATGATTCCACTTCCCTCCAAAGAATACATGTCCATCCCTTGCGCCATCCGCCATGTTCCAGGCAAGCGACTGGATTACTTAGATCCAAAGCTGAGGGTGCTTCTGCTGGCACTTGTTCCATGAAGAATTCTTGACTAGTCCAATCAAGTCAACCACTCCCAGTCATGGAGTCTCGCCGTCCATCACCACCGTGCCATCATTATGTCTCGAAAGGCCTTGGGACAAGGTTGAGACTCTATCATTTCCCTTGAAAAGTTATTGCAATGACTGGGTACCACAGGATCATCCATATCAGAGATGTCACACAGAAAGATTTTGGTGAAATTCCCACAGGTGAATTTCGGCAGCTCTTAAATTGAGATCAAACACTTTATGGTTTTCTTAGGCCTAACTATCCTGCTGGTGTCATTCTTCGTAGGGCAGAGAACATAGCATGTTAACCTCTGTGTTTGAGGCATCAGCTGTAGGATCGCGGCACCTCACTAAAGTGAGTCACTGTCATGTGTGATGACGGAAGGATGAAATAAAAGGCGTGGGAGAAATGCCATTTTACAGCCCACCTGCCGGCCTCCCTCGTGAAGAGATAGCGCTGCCACTAATTCAGGAGATTCAGTAGAAAATCCACACATACAGTAATATACCCTTCAGTCTTACTACATAATGTTATTTCACTCCATCCACAAGTCACCTTCACTTTGGCTAGATATGCATCATCCACTGGAACCATATCCAAGTCTTATTCAGTCAACCTGTCGCCATACATACAGAGTAGCTGAAAATATTAAAGACAGAGATAAGTAAAAAACGGTCTTACGTTCTCTTACGAGAGGGACGGGTTTAGCGTATTACTATACGGATGGCGCCTTTATGACAGCCCGCCCCAACCCTACGGGTCACCTACGGTAAACATCAGCTGGCCTGCAAAGGCACACACCGTCCTCAGTGCTGCCAGTCCTCGTATTCAGATACAGTCACTGAGCACACAAGGAGGACACAACAACTGTCAACACCTGATGACACGAACTATCCTTTCGAGGTCCCGGCCGCCGCAAACTCATTACTTGAGTTATCTCTTGATTCCAAAAACCCGCAGGGGAGAGAGACTGCTTCCAAGTACAGCAGCTCATCACTGTCCAAGGCAAGTTCAGAATGCTCCCCACTCTAACCTCACCTTACCATGATGACGTCTTGAGTTTACGTAAAGGAAAATGTTTAACATGTGAAGTGCCAGTAAAGTATTGAAACTGAAACTGAAAAAAGGACACCGCTACAGATTCATTGCTAAGTGAGAAAAGTCAGCAGTGGCCAACTAAAGAATTGACAGGTACAGATTTTTAGCTGCATTTTGAGATCTATGTAAATTTGTTGTATATAATCATAAATGACCCAGGTTGGAGAGTTAAAATGCTTTACACCGCTGGTTTAGATACAAGAATTGGGAACGCTCCGATCCGAGTTCTGCAGGTCTATTTAGCAACCTTGTTAATAATAAGCAATTGAGAACATCCCCCTCAGTCGCCAGTGTTGGCGCCATGTAGATGAATATGCCATTGTAACAATCTACACAGTTGAAAATGTCCTACTTAGGTGCCCCAGTTACGAATGAATAAAACATCCGGTACCGTGTTCCATTTGGGCAGCACTGACGAGATCCTGTTTATCTAAGCCAAGAATCTTTCTAATTAACAATTTAAAACAATGAATTTTGAGGATTAAGGAGATATCTAACCCAACATTTCTTTTGAAGACTCATGTTTATTCTGATAAGAATTAGAATACATACATAGATTACAACACGCCGATGTTTTCGCAATTCCCGTAATTCTCATTTGAGGAGTTTTTGAGTGATGGATTCACACTTCAAACGTATGCAAAGGAAGGCAGGGTCAGAGTCGGTCATGTAAGGCGTAAGTAGATGAGCGAGCGACTGACGTGCGGTGGGAATGTAGTGGCGTTGTGTGAGGTTAGGAGGCGGTGGACATAGTGTGGGGGGCAGGTGGTGGGGTGTTGGTGACTGTAGCGACATACTGGCCAGGGGAACAAGTGGGTGTCTGTGACTGTTGGTAAATGGTATGTGAGGGAGGTGGCGAGTGTTGGTAGATATGACGGCGATTGGGGAAAGATGTGGGATTTTTTCTTCTGTAGTGGCAGAGTGTGAAGGGAGATGGTAGGTGGTGGTTATGTGTATATAGCGTATGTGTGGCAGACGATGAAAACTGTTATCTGACGCTGCCGGTCACTACCACAACATGCGGATGTTGTTTGCCACTACTTGCTCACAGAAGTATAGCTCCCAAGATATGCTAAGCTACCAACACCTGCAAAGCTACCAAGACCTGCTAAAATTCTGAGATCTAGTAGGGTGTCAAGACCTGCTAAGCTGCTAAGACCTACTTAGCTGCCAAGATCTGTTAAGCTTCCAAAACCTGCTAAGTTGCTAAGACTTGCTAAGCTGCCAAGATCTGCTCAGCTGATAAGACTGTTAACGTTACAGTATTGTTTCGTATTTTATTCAGCCGCCACAGTTTGGCCAACATCACCGAGCGACTAGGCAGCTTGCAGTTTAGGCGACACTAAATCTAGGCTGCTCGACCACCCCATCTCGGTCGGTGATGTCGGGTGGCAGTCGGTCAGCCAAGACCACTCGGCCGCTGTGATCTGGGTAACACTCTTCCGCCTCCATAATATTCCAGACATGAAATCGTCATCTTTCACAGGACAACAACACTGTCCGGACCGGCCACCATAGTCGGATCCACACTCCACCAGCCACTAGTCTGGTTAACACCTGCCATCCATCACGGTTTGGTCAACACTGCCTGGCAACCACAATGTCTTCAGCACTTCCTCGTGAACATGTATGTTTACGATGACAAAATAGTTAATAAAACAGACTTTCAAAAATATGTAATTATATATAACATTCCATTCTCTAGGAAAATCTTACACTATAAACAACACACTAAATTCATTTACTTAATGGAGGTGCATTTTTTTTGGAAAAGTTAGCATATGTAGAATTGCACAGGATAAATTTATAAACAGTTTATTAATACCATTCATGACTTTATCATCAAAATCTGATACTTTGGGCATTGTTTTTTCTTTTTTGTTACTGAGGACTGAATTCTCTAATTTCTGTATATATATATATATATATATATATATATATATATATATATATATATATATATATATATATCTATATATATA
>JAYMFT010233148.1:0-11162 GCA_038088735.1 Panulirus argus
AAAAAAAAAAAAAAAAAAAAAAAAAAAAAAAAAAAAAAAAAAAAAAATATCCTATACTATTTTTGTGTACTCTCTCAAAACCAGTTGTCTACAGCATGCCACAATTCATATCAGTTCAGTCTCACTCCCTCTCTTTTCAGCTATCTTCTGCTTGCATTTAGAGAACATTTTATACCCATCATGTTCCAAAACGTCCTGTAAGTTCAAGTATAGGTAAAACATCTGAGGTGCCTAAGAAAGTGATAATACATACTTAAGGATGTAAGTGACAGGTACACATGGGTCATTCACTTGTGCTCTAACATTAAAATAATACCTAACAGCGAAAGAATAACAAGAACCAGACAGTCCAACACGTCCCAAACAACAAGGAATTTTCCCCACACAAGGAATAAGCTGCTTAAGATGATGAAGAGAAGGCCAAGAAGGTGTAGGAGTGTGACAGTGGTGATCAACAATACTACAAACTCTGATAAACTTGTGAATATTGATTAAATTTAGTTTAATATCTAACTGATTTTACCAATGTCTTCATTAATCTATAAAACAACAAAAGAACAATGCAAAGCCATTTGTTACCAATAAAGCCATTTTATAGCATTTACTGCAATAACTGACTGTTAGGAATACATCTCCATAAACACCATGTTATAAAAAACCTTTCAATGGATTCTCATAAAACAGATATTCCTTATCAACAAATCTCACCCATTATAATGTCTTTATGAACATAAACATACAAGTGTGGAGGCACTTCTAACTACAATCATACAGTACCTGGCAGTAGTTCCACATCAAACAAAATGTATACCGTTTGGCAGGAAAACTTAATGGGTTACCCAATAACTTATATAGCAAACGAATAGCCTGCATCAGGAAACAATATCATTTTCAGTACACCCAGCCTTCACTTTATACGGAATCACAATAAGCAAATTCTTTATTCTGCAAGGAACCTACTTCTACCAGTCCCTCTTTTTATGAGGCCAAAATCCATGAATGTGTACAGTAGGAAGTCCTTAAACACTCCCATTTTTCTCTATGTGTTTATTGGTTTGCTAAATGCGATTTCTATTTGTGTGATTTTTTGCAAATCAAAATCCCTGCATAAAGCGTAGGATGGGTGATCCCTTGTTCTCCAAGTTCAAAAAAAAATTCTAATGTTGCCAAATAAGGAAGCATCAAGACAGCAATCAAAACACACAAAAGAAGGCTCCATTGGCTGAAATGTAATTCGAAGTTATAATTTCCATATGATCAATTATAAATTTTACAACTGGCACTTGGCCAAAGCACGAAAACAAGATAATCCTGCTGTATGTATACAAGTCTTTATTTAGCTACTTTTCTTTACAGTTCTTTTTCTTATTCAAAAACAGCTTACCTCAGCTTCCCACTGCTTCACTTCAATGTCACTATCTCTAATGATGGATATAACATCTTCAACCATGGGATCCAGGGAAGGAGGCCGGGATAAGCCATCATTTACAATAAAATGAATGTGTTCTGCATAAATCTTTTTTGCCCTGGAAAATTAAAATGCATTTCAGTAATGTTAAAGGAAGTTATTATCTTTCCAAAGAGTAAAGCTTTATCACTTATATATTCTCATACACTACTTTTAACAATAGGTCTTACTACTACAATGCATAATGCTTAAAACATATAAAAGAATTCTACCTCCGTATTCCCTGCATGTCATAGAAGGCAACTAAATAGGGCGGATGCAGAGGGGTGGGGGGCTGGAAGCCCTCCTCTTCTTGTATTTCATTTCTAAAAGAGGAAACAGGCAGGGGGTGCTCATCCTCATCAAAGGCTCAGACTGGGATGTCAATGTGTGTGGATGTAACCAAGATGAGAAGAGAGATAGGTAGCAAGTTTGAGGAAAGAAACTTGGATGTTCTGGCAATGAAAGAAACAAAGCACAAGGGGAGAGAGAGAGAAGAGTTTGGAAATGTCTTTGGAGTAACGTTAGGGTTGCTGAAAGAACAAGAGGTAAAGAAAGAGTAATACTACTCCTGAAGCAGATTTGTGGGAGTGTGAGACAGAGTGTAAGGAAGATAATTCTAAATTGATGAGGATAAAACTGAAAGTGCATGGCAAGATATGGGTGATTATTCGTGCTTATGCACCTGGCCATGAGAAGAAAGATCATGAGAGGCAAGTATTTTGGGAGCAGCTGAGTGAGAGTCAGCAGCTTAATGTTTTGATGTACAAGACCAGGTATTAGTGATGGAAGATTCAAATGCGAAGGTAAAGTGGTAGAAGAGTGTATAATTAGGGCGCATGGGGTAATGAGTGTTATTAATGGAAATGGTGAAGAGCTTGTGGAGTTGTACCCTAAAAAATGACTGATGATTAGGAATACCCGGCTTAAAAACAGGGACATACACTAGTAAACATATATAATTAGGAAAGAAGGTCAATGGAAAATATTAGACTACATATCAACTGATAAGCATATAAAAGAGAGACTTTTGGATGTGAATGTGCTGAGGGGGGCGGCTGATGGAATGCTTGATCACTATCTTGTGGAGGTGAAGATTTGAAGAGGTTTTAAAAAAAGAGGAGACAATGTCAGGCAGCAGAGAGTGGTGAGAGCAAGTGAACTTGGAAAGGACCCTTTTGTGAAGAAATACCAGCAGATATTAAATGTAAAATGGCAACAGACAAGACTAAATGAAGCGAGGGCAGTGAATGAGGAATGGGAAGCATTTAAGGGAGCAATGATGATATGTGCATGTGCTATGCTAAAGGTGGGAGGTGGGAAGATTAGGAAGGGTAGTGAGTGGTAGGATGAACAAGTAAAGTTGCACATGAAAGAAAAAAGACATGCATTATAACAATGTGGTGTACAGGGGTTAAGGTGCTGTCAGTGGACTAACCCAGGCCATGTGAAGCACCTGGGGTAAACTAGTAAAGGTATGTGGAACCTGGTTGTGGAAAAGGAGCTGTAGTTTTGGTGAACAGCACATAACAGCTAGAGAATGGATGTGAACAACTGCGGCCTTTCTTCATCTGTTCCTGGCGCTACCACACTAACTCATGAAATAGTGATCAAGTATGAAAGAAAAAGAATTTCTTTTAAGTGTAGAAGGACCTCCTTTTGTTTATGTTGTAAAAAGACTGATTTTTGACATTAATCTTTGTAAAAGGAAGAAATTTTCTGTAAAAATATAATTTGACAAATCTTGGTTTTCATGTACACCAAGTAAAAACAAAGCTCTTACCATGGACACAAATTTGTAATATTAGATAATTCATGCTTACCCAGCATAGCCCTAACCTACCTTGATGTAACCCAGCAGCGGCATATGCAAAAATAAACTGTAACTAATATACTATTATGCAAAATACACTTGGTAAAGGTCTACTTTACCTATCCACTACTGGCTTTGGATACCATGCGATTTTGCCCTGCAATACTAGTATTATGTTCAGAAATTAGAATTGTTAAAAAGTGTGAATATAAGCATCTTATCTTACTGGAAATTATCAAATAAAGTGATGGTAGTACAGCAAGTTCTCAGTTAACATCTTGCAACGGTTCTTGTTATAGCGCAACTTTAAGTGAGACAATGTATAGCGAAATCAATTTCACCATACAACCAATAATATAAATGTACTTCTTTTATGCGATATAAGATGCACTTTTGTCCTTCCCCAAAAAGGGCTAAAAAAAAAAAAAATCACCCTGCATCCAGTATGTGATATTGCAGGTCTCTCATGTCTATATACACTAATGGTACATAAAACATGTTTTGCATTCACTGTATTAGGGCTGAATTAACTCAGAATGGCAATTTTGCAGGAATGTTCTAAGTGTTGTCCACCACCAACACCAATATTAAAACAAAAATGGCACAAAAAGTAATGTCATTTGCTATCTGATGAGCACTTCCGCACCTCATTTTTACTGTCATGCATTCATAAGTTTATCTTGCTATATTCCATTCATCAATTTTTCTCAACGACTTTATATCCAAATGATGGTGAACGAAATCACGTTAACAGAGGACTTGCTGTACATCACAAAAAATGTGGAGTGAATTAATGTAAAAGTAGGTATATCACTAGTGAAAAAGCAACAGAGCCTACAAAAACCTCACCTAACCTCCCAGCAGTAAAGATTTATATAAAGGTTCAAAATTTTAATAAATCAGATTTAATTTTGTGGAATCTGTAAAGTGCAAATTCATTCAGCTCTTTTTCATATGAAAAGCTACTAAAAAACTTAAAAATTATCAGTACTTTTGGCAGATTTCATGTTTTTCTCACACCTGGAGAGACGTCAATGCCAGGCTGTTTTAAGCACTTACTGCTTCTGAACCAATATGCCCCCACTAAAAGTTTTTAATTTCTCCATGGGTAATTAAGGCCTATGTCAATTGTAATGTTCTTTCTCTTCATAAGACAAAAACATTTTGTCAGCTTTATCATTCTGCTATCTAAGATATATACTGGTGTTTGAGAGACTGGTCTGGTAAGAGCATTATAATGAATACTCTTTTCTTTGACTGGCTGGGCATCTTTCCTTCTATCAAATATTACTCTACCAGCTCATCTAAGCACAATGTAGGCAATCTGGATGATAAATACTGCATTCTTCTGGTGCACTTTGGCCATTGTCAACATACATAAAATCATATATTTTGGCTTTCTTTAAAAGATATCCAGAACCTTAAAACTATTCATATGAAATTATGCATTTCAGCTTCTATTTAAACATTCATTAGCCAATTCATATCAACATTATTCTATTCTAAAGTTCTCTAATTTTATTCCTTACCTTGTTATATAACTTATATGACTCTGACTCCAAACTTTTTGAGAAGTTCCACAGTAATATTCCAAGTGCAGGTGTCAAATATTAGCATAACCTAGAGTGACCAAACCTCAAAACTTAAGTCGAAAAAGACTTGTTTCAAAATGACAATTCCTATTGAAGGAGGAATACCATTCTTTAATAACCTTCTTTATCCTTTGGAGCCTGTTATTCTTCTGGACTTTACAGTTTCCTGTAATTTGCCATTTACATATCAAAAAATTATCTATCCTGCTCATAAAATCATTGTGAGGTACATAGCTGCTTTAGCCTCAGCATTTGTTTCATTCCCACTAATACAACCACGTTCAGGACAACAGCTGTTAATATCAAAATATGACAGCAACACCCAAGACTGAATACTCCACGTATGGCACTGAAAGTCAACAAACATACAAAAGCAAGTGGCCATGCAATCCTATGCAACAGCGCATGGCATACAAATGGTATATTTCTACAGTAGTAGTCATTTATAGTATAGCACTGAGTAAAATTCAATAATACAAATGTGTTTTCTAGAATTAGGATCTACATTCTACTTTAAGTAAATTGTCGTTGCCTACATATAGAGTGATTTACATGTGTAGGATTTTTGTTTTTCACTCTTAAAACCAATCTTTCGATATTAAATAAATCGTATCAGCAAGGTAATCATGGAGATGAAAAATGTGGGGTTAGATACTACATGTGTATTGTAAAATACCAATAAACACAGAAAACAAATATAACTTGTTGATTTCAATGCTTGAAATGTCTTGTGGGTTTTATCTACACTCAAATTCCATTGTAAAAACATGTAATTTTTGACGCTACATCATGATTTATGTGGTTTGAGAAGTAAATCAAGTGTAGGTGTTTACAGCAATACAGGAATCTGTCCCCGTGTGGGACAGATCTCTCAAGTATCAATTCGATCCCTAAATCTACATAGGCATCTGAAATTGGTCTTTATAATTGTAAAACTCAGATTCGGTCGGATTCTTAGGTTATAATGTATAGAAGCATTAAGTGGGATGCATAAATCATAAAGGAAAATAGGTCTTTTAAAACTCAATAAGCAAGTTTTCATGTATTACAGCTTTATTTTGTTTGTATACTAACATACTAAATGAATCATGCTGTACGGAATCCAAGCAAGCACCAAGTGGATGTTTATATCAACAATATGCAGGACAGTTACTTTTCTTATGTTCCTGCACTATAAGCAAAAATATTAGAAAATGGTATTGGGATGCCACAAACATCTCTCCTTTTCTTTCAATATATCCTAAAATTGAACAAAATTTTCCAAGACATTACTGAGACTCTAAAATATTTGTTTTGAGTGATTTTACCCTACAGTTTCCCCCTACTTCAAAGAGCTGACCACTTTACAAAACTTAAAGATGATGATGTTACAGGCACAACACAAAACTCCCTGATCCATATCAATTCTACAGACTGAAAGGAAGCCATTAGTACCATTTTTGTTTAATTCTGTCCACAAGAAAAAGCACAAGTTGAGAAACAGATAGAAGACCTCATATCAGCTAGCAATGAAAAGGTGAATCATAATGGATTTAAATGAGGAAGAATAGTTTTTTCTTTTTTAAATATTGCAAATAAAGTATCTATACAAGAAAGAAAGCCTTATTTGTTATATCAGTACACTTCAATAAAGCATTTGATCCAGTTAAAAGAAAAAAACATACAATTATTAATGGAATATAAGATATAACCAAAACTGATTGATATAATTGCTACTGCATATAAAGGAGATAGTACATATATAAATTGCAGAAAAAATATAATGGACTTGAGAATAAGTGGAATATGACAGGAATGCAAAGGGATCACTAAACTTTTTAAATCAATTACATTTAAAATCATACAAGAATTGGAAAATTTAGGGAAGGATTTGAAGAGACAAATTTAAAACAAATATGCTCGTTTGCGGATGATGGGTTCCTTTTTTCATAACACAGTAGAAGCGAGAGAAATGATTGTTACTCTAATTAGAGTTAGTGATGAATGTGGGTTACCAATAAAGAGAGATAAGAGTAATATAATCATGTTCACTATAAAAGAACCAAAGAACATTAAAGACAAAAAAGTCAATATATCAAACTTTCATTTTACTTTTCCAAAAGAAGGAACAGAGAAGGGGACCAAGTGAGGATTTTTAACTCAGAGGCTGTCATCTGTTCCTTACGCTACCTCGCTAATGTAGGGAATGGCGAATATGTATGAAAAAATAAAATAATTGAATTAAACTTTTACGATGCAGAAACAGAATGCTATGCATAAAGAAAAACAAATGGTGAACTTAACATACCTTATCATTGCACAAAGTAGTATCAAAATTTTGATAAGCAAAACTTTTTGGGAAAGCATTGCATTACCAACCACCTTATATGACTCACTTATTATAAACTTTACTATGACTGAAATGGCTACTTTTTAAAGAGTAGTCAATGTTATATATGTACAAATATAAGGAACACCTATATATGCATGATATGCCACACCAAGGAGAATCAGGTGCTTCAACTATGGAATCAAGGACAAAATGACTGATAACATACAGTATTTAATGAATGAAAATGGAAATGCACTTCCTAGAAGAATAAGATACAAAAAGAGAAAAGAAAGAAAAGATAAATGGATAAAAGCAACAAAAAGTACCTTCATGAAACAAAAATAGAATTTACAAGCTTCACATAATGACAAAATAGAAACAGAAACAAATGTCAAAAATTGGGATAGGCAACTGGAGAGAGAAGATGGGAGTTAAGAAAAAAAGCCATGAAATCTACTGGAAATGGAAAGAATATATAAAAAAATCATATGATAGGCTATCATCAGTCCTATTACACAAATGTAGAGCAATAAATATACCACTGAATATCAGAAATACACTCTCCGGTAGTGTTAAAAGTTGTGATTATGCAGAACAGAGGAAAGAAGGTGAAAGAATTACAACAACCATATATAGAAGATTAAAATTAGATAAAAAGACAACTCTTGCTTAGAAATAATTTAGGAGCTGTGAAAGAACTAATCTATTAATATTGAAATATATGAGAGATGACAAGAAGACAACACCATAATATAAATACAAAATAATTATACATAGCAGACCTGACTACATAAATTTGATTTATTAATAGAAAAAGTGTTGTTGCACAGGGAAGACCTCCCGAAGAACTGAACTGAAATGAATGTCCATGTTCTTGAATTTTACCCAGCACTGAAATCAGCTATTAGTTTTACATATTAGAACTCAATTTACATTTGCGGAGCATGACTTAGAGCATTATATCTTACAGATCAATATCAATCGATGCGACAAGGGTTATGTACAGCAGATAATACTGGGTAACTAATTTTTTTCTGCATCGCTAACGTTTGACAAAATAACAACTACGAAAATTAATCTTATATCACTAACTTCTTCTTTAATTGTTCCCAGATTCTTCGTATCTGCTTGGGTGTCCTTTTGGTCCCTATGGTGAAAGAATTGAAAGTGTCGGAGATGTCCTCCCATGTCTGGTAATTGACATAGACGGTTTTGTCGTCGTTGATCCTTGGAGAGAAAGTTGCGCGCTGCTCGGCCTGCTCCTTCAATAGAACCAAGATTAACACCTTCTCTTGCGGGGTCACGGTCGTTGTCTTTCGTTGTGGACTCATGATGTTCAGATAACAATTTTGCAAGTAAGCGTCTCGTTTAAATTGAATCCAAAATAATAGGCAGAAGTAAAACTCAACAAGGATAATTACTATTATTCTCAAAATGAGTAATTATGGCATCTATTTTTAATTAGATATTATGCCACTGCATAATTATAGCGCTAGAGTTCTAAGATGAAGTGTCGTCTGTTTATATTCTGTCAGCGGCATTCCCACAATGATATGATTTTATAATAAATTTTGTATATCATGCAGTTTAACGATAGCTTACATAATCAGTATATCATATAAATCGTTTTGGAAATGTTAAATGTTAAAATTGTACCACATCGGAAATAGCTGTTTTATATCATGCGATATCCTTGGTGAAATATTTATATATGTGTTGTACACTGCATATGTATTATGTTAAATGATTCCATATCTAAACTCAAAGCAGACAGAATATCGTTTAAGACTGGACATACTGTTTCGTGGTTTTGCTCAGAATCAGTCGGTAAAGAGGACGAATAACACGACAGAAACATTCTCATATACGCTTGCCCAACTTAACCTACTAAGAATCTAGTTTATGACAGAAAATCCCAGACGCAGTTAATGGAACAATAATCCAAAGACAGACAATAAAGGCAAGGGAAAGAAGATGCATCTGGATCCCTACCCAACACACACACACACTTTTGGGCCCGGAAGATTAGATTATTCTTATTCGTATCATTAGCGCCTTTAACTTTATCAAATATTTTTATGGTGGAATGAGTTTTAAGATATAGAACATCTGCTTCATAACTGATTTGGTTTAGAATCTCCCATAGTAGTTTTGGCTGGTAGTAACTTTGTTCTACTAAATCTCCAACATTGCATACTCATTGCTGATAAACAGATGTCGAACAGTCATTAACACTCTTATTTCTCAATTCTTTTCTTTGGAAGAAGAGTCAAGTGCATTTTTTGGACTACCGTTCACTCGCGCCATAGGACAAGGGCAACCTATCCTGTCTTCAAGAGCACCCCATCGTCCATTTGCCTTAGGATCTGCACAAGTCTAAATGTATCAGTTGTGAGAGAGTTAGTCACTGTCTTATTAATCAATTCTTTATATTGGCAGGAACAATCAAGTACATTTTGTGGACAAGTTCGCATACGAGACTAGGCTGGGCTCCTATCCTATCTCTAAGGGGACCCCTCACCGTGGGCTCCTATCCTATCTCTAAGGAGACCCCTCACCGTATCAGTTGCAAATTCGACTAAGCAAAAACCAGCTCGTTCTTTTAATGCCACTGGAAAAGAAAGACTCTCACTCAACTCTGCGATAATTCCAATATTGTGAAATATTAATAGTTATAACCTACAAAACACAAAGGATTTGACCAGATTCCCAACGTGGAACTAAGCAAAATAAAGAGAACAGAAATAATCAGATGCTTGCCTGTTATCCCTTCCCGTGGACCAATGACGTAAGTATGGCTATCTGATACTTTTCTAAGCACTACATCATACTGTCTTGCTAAATTAGACCCCCCATCGAAAGATCCGCGGGTAGCAATGTGATGAGATTTGTTTTTCAGTATCATTTAGCACACATGTATGATGTTGGCTCTTGAGGCTGATGGTCATTATCCGTACCATACATCAAATGTGCAGTGCAAAAACATATGCGTGTAATTACCAATATGTACTGCATGGGGAGGGAGTTCCACCCTCGTTAGGTCCCATCTCTTGAACTTTCTTTACTATGCTGTCCGCATATACTATTTTCTCGTTCATTTTAGAGTATTCGATTCATTCAGTACTCTTATGCCGTAGGAACACTTCTCTGCATATTTCTTAAAACGCTGCTTACATAATTTCATGATATATATACTCTGGTTATTCTATCCCTACACATTTCGAAAAACAGCGAACTGTCTACGTCATCAGTTTGGTTTAAAAACTCAAAGGTTGTGATCAGGTCACCCCTCATTCAACTATTTCTCGAAGTGGGAAAACGTAATGCCTTAAGCCTTTCCCTGTAACTAAGCTCTCTCAATACTATAGTACCATCATTCTTGTCCTACCCTGACCCCTCCTGTGTGTGTTTGTGTGTGATTGCGACTATGCTTGTATAGTAACTATCATTCATGTTGCCCGGTGAGAGAGTTATACATTCCTGTTGCCCTGTCTCTAATTCTTATACCATATATATACTCCTACGAGAGGATACACACATAGACACACATCCCAGCAGATGCATGCCTAGGATTTGGCATAAAAGTGGGGGGTTGTAATAAACTCGACAAGACAATGATGGAATCCTCAAAATATGAGCGGTATGCGAGGAAAAATTGTATCATAGAGAATTGCCGCTTTTTGAGTTATTTTGTTATTAAGCTCAATCTTTTCTTTTTATGTTGGCAGCCCCAGTCACGGAGCTAAGGCCGGACTGTAATTGAAATATAGAGAGGAATATGAAATGGAAAAAGAATAAACAAGGTTAAATTTTTACTATTTTGGAGGAAGTGAAAAACTCTTTTGAAATGTGCCAAGTCATAGTCATTGGGAAAGACATGCGAAGGTAAAGAGTTCCAAAGCTTCGAGGTGTAGGGAAAGAAGCATTTTTTTTTTTTTATGTTGAAGGCTCCAGTCACGGACAAAAGTCCACATCAAGGCCGGGCCCTAATTGAAATAT
>JAYMFT010233159.1:0-10000 GCA_038088735.1 Panulirus argus
ATAGATAGATATATAGATAGATAGATAGATAAATAGATAAATAGATAGATAGATAGATAGATAGATAGATAGATAGATAGATATGAGATCCCAAGAAATCACACAAGAAGTCTTAGGAATCGATATTATATAATATATATTTCCAAACAATATATGTATGTGTGTGTGTGTGTGTGTGTGTGGAGAGAGAGAAGGGAGTGTGGGCAGTTGGTGACGGCAGTGGTGACTAGGGCAAGGGAGAAGAATGATCCATCTTTTGCTGTGGGGAGACAACTGTCTCAACAGAAGACGAGGAAGAAGAAGATGAAGAATAAAAAGAAGAGGTATAATGCTCCATAATCTCCTCTCTTCACCGTTTTGACCAATAACGACATTACCACACAACCTGACCTATGGCGTAGTTATTTAGAGACGTTGCCGTACAAAGAACCATTTAGTTAGTTATCAATCCCCGACGCCTTCGGAGCCAGCGCCCGAAAACACTTCCCGAGCGGCAAGAGCTCGGTGTATCACGATTCCCAGTACAATTACGTACGCATCTGTCACTGCGACTCACTGGTCTGTAAATACTAAATTGACTCGTCGTATATTTCGATCACCCACTTGGGGGGGGGGCAAGTGGTGGGAAAAACTAGTTTAGTCACTCCTTGAACACGACGCTACGACCCTTGAGCACGACGGTACACGACCCTTGGGCACGACGGTACACGACCCTTGGGCATAAACAGTGGTCGTTCTCGCGACTGTGAAGACCAGGCCATTCATAACTAAGGGTCGTACACTTGTGTTCAGCGGTCGTCCCGTAGCGTGTAAAGGCCGTAGTACCGTCGTGCTCAAGGGTAGTTACCGTCGTGCTTCATAGTCGTAGCGTCGTTCTCAATCGTCATACCGCCGTGCTCGAGAACCAACCCACGTCCAAAGCTTCGGGGAAAGAGACATATACATATTCAGGCCTCACTGGTGGAAACCTGCTTGGCAAACACTCCTCCCGGCGACCAAACATCTCCAGCGACTGATATGCACGTCCGCTTGGCCGCGGATTGCACTGCCAGCCAAAAACAAACGACCGACTGAATCACTACAGCGAGCGGCATTCCCCATGATTATTATAAACCACGGTTTAAATCCGCACGAGCGATACGTCACAAAAAAGCGCTAACATACGAAAAGGGAACGTCTGCGAGTTCTCATCACCTTAATCGTAAACATGACTATAACAGTTACGTGAAGAGAGAGAGAGAGAAAAAGAACAACTGAAGTCACATCAGATGTCTCTTGTGCTTCAGAAGTTCCTCACGTTTGTGGGGCTGTTGTACTCGAGGCTGCCTGCATGAATGATCCGGGGGAGAGGGAGGGGGTGGGGGAGGGGAGGGGGAGATCCAACACATGGTCTGAAAACCAGTTTCAGCAGTGGAGCGCTCCCCCCCCCACCACCCCCCACCCCACCCCCTACCCAGCGAGCCAGGTAGGTGCCTTAAGTGTTAGCTACCTATTACGGCCACATCTGGCAACGCTGCTCGAAAGTGCAAAGTAAACCACAGGAAATTGAGTGCCTGAGGATAGCGCCCGGCCTCTCAGAGTACCTACCTACCCGTCCCTTCTCTTCCTATGCCATTACCGATGGGGAAGCTAGACTCGGCTGAAATCACTTCAAAATAGTCACACACGCACACACACACACACGCTGGATATCTCAAAACAACGAAGACAGCGCTTCGTGCATTTTGAGATGGCAATTCCCACCTTACAGAGGCTCGACTAAAGATAGGAGGCGCTGTTTGTTATGCCTGAGGGACACCACCACGTAAGCGCTCAGCAGCTGCCTCCTTAGAACTCATGAGTCCCCAGGTCTCGCTCGACCACCCCTGATAAAGCAGAATTTACGATTGACTGACGTCTTAAAAAAAAAAAAAAAGGAAAACCAGCCAACGTTAATCGCACTAGCCATACAAAAGAGCCCAGCAAAACGAGTCCTTCGTTAAAGCATCGACCTTTACTTCACCGCTAGATGCTGGTGTTGAAAGGAGAGCGAAAATTCAAGATTCAACATTCCTCCTAAAGACTCTTGTAAGGCCCGTTCACCTGGTCACTTACAAGGGATCTACGTACCTGCCAGTACTGCTCCCATCAAGAGAGACTAAAACCATCTATTATCCCTTCCCGATGCAAGTACAACAGTGATCGAGTCAAGAGACTAGTCCATCGGTTCAGAGCCGAAGGACCAGGCCATCTTGACTGAATCTGAGTAGATACGAAGCATATATGGAGACAATGACACAACGTTTACGAGTCACAACACTGCGGGAATCCAGTTACGTCTGTGACCAACGCTGGTAACACTAGTACATCGGTAACGCCCTGGTAAGAGCGGCTGTAGGAGAATAAAAAACCAGAGTGCACACACACACACACACACGCGATAAGGTGTAGCAATAGCAGGAAAACTGGCCAGCCATTGAGGCACAGCGGCTGTTATGGGCGGCGGCGAGGTCTGCCTTGCTGGACTGGTGCGTCAGTGTACAACAGCAGCAACGGCAAACAAAAAAACAAAACCCACGTCTCACGACCACAAAACCGCCACGCCCTACGGACACGATTCTTAGCTACAGATGGCTCGCCTGCAGCAGCAGCAGTAGCGGAGGGTGTCTATCTAGATGGGGGGGAGGGGGGGTAGACTACGTTGGGTAGTGGTGAGGGAGAGAGGGGGATTGGGTGGGGGTGTGGAGGGTGCTGGTGGGAGGAGAGGTCGAAGGAGTCCTGTTGGAGGAGGCGGTGACGTTGGCTTCCTGGTGGCGGTGACGTCGCTCGTGCTTCCTCACTTCCTGGTCGGCTGAGGGAGGGTGGGAGGGGAGGGAGGAAGGGGAGTGGCCGCCCAGAGTGAGTGCCACCAGCTGGGGAGCATGCTGGGGGGTGGGGGGAAAATGGGGAGCTACTATGGGGGTGGGGAGGATGGTATGATAGGAGGAGGAGGAGGGTGGAACAGTAAGAATGACAAGGTAGGAAGAAGGAATAACAATGAGACTGAAGGAAAAGGGTAATGGGAAAGAAAAAACACAAGAAATGGAATGGGAAGGAAAAAAATAAGGAAACAGGTGAGAGAGGAGAGAGGAAGAAAGTGAGATGAGTGAGAGCAGGAAGTCAACAGAGAAAATTGCAAGAAAAGGGAATAATATGGAGACACCAGGAAAACAGAACATGGTGGAAAAGACAAATGAGAGAAAAAGAAGAAAATCAAATACGATGGGAAGGTACAAGATAGATAGAGGGAGAGAAGAAGAAGAAGGAGGTAAAGGGAGACGACAACAAAAGAAAGAGAGGAAAATGAAGAGGAAGATGGGGTGTGAGAGTGAGAAACACACACACACAAAAAAAAAAAAAAGGGGGTGTGCGAGAGTGGAAAGAGAAAGGAAGAGAGGAATGGAAAAGTTGACAGGGCAGGGGCGAGAGAACAAAAGAGAGAGGGGGAGGAGGGCGCGGGGGGCGCAGAGATTAACGTCCAGACGAGGCAAAGATGATGTTCAGATTTCGAGACAGGAAATTATGGAGAATACGTACGTAAGAGAACGGACACAGAGAAACAAAGGAGATAATTAGAGAAAGGAGGATGTGAAGAGAGAGAGAGAGAGAGAATAAAGCAGAATATGAAAACAAAGATAAATGAAATACCCAAAATAATGATAAAGAGAATTTATCAGGTAAATGAATAATAGAAAAAAAGGAGAGAGAGAAAAAAAATAAGAGTCCGCGATGATTCTCGTGTTGAGGCTCAGGAAGAACCGGGAGCGGATCGTGCTGATGCCTGGGAACTTCCTAGACCGATGGGACGTGTTTACGTACACCGGTAGCAGTGAACCGGAGCCGCCTGGCATGACAACATTCAGCACTGTCATGCAACGTAGTCCTCACGCCCACCGTATACGACAGAGGCCCAGACGTGAAGACACAGACTAACAGACATACGGATGATTATATAATCAAATGCCTACGAAGAGGAAACACGAGGATAAGAGAGGGAAAAGATATGAGAAGAAACTAATCAGTTCGTCGTTAATAAATGGTCATGTTGGCTCTGTACGCGGCACCATATATATATACACACACACACAAGCCCTCCCCTCAAGACACGCCCTCGGTAACTATCACCTGACGGGAGGGATAGTGAAAGCGCAGTGTAGGGAAGGAATCGTAGACCAGCATCGTCTCCCCGGGACCAATACCAATACCACCACCACGTTAACGCCGGAGACTCCAGCCAGTGAATGTACTGCAGTGAGGCTATCGTAAGAGCACCGTAGCGCCCCTACCGTGACAAAAGAAAGAAAAAAAATCACGGAACTACAGCGGCAGTGAAAGTACTCTGTAGGAAGGCACTGTAGAGAGGGGGGTGGGGGAGAGGCGCAGGCTCTCTCTCCCTGATTTCATGAAGGTGTGAATCAATAGACTCAAATCCGTGAAAGGGGGTCGTTGAGTAACCCTCTGGCATATTAATGACACGATGCAGTCCCTTTCTGTAAAATAACGATGTGTTCAGAAGCACTACAGATTCGTAAAGTTGAGGCGCGTGTGTGTGGCTGGTAAGTAACATTTCAAAAGAAAAAAGGATCATGATTTGAAATGTTTCCAGACGACAGGTGTTCGTAAAAGTTCTGGAGACCTTTCATAATGGTATACGTGTTGGTGTTGTGTGAGAGAGAGAGAGAGACACACACACAGACACACGCACCCACACACAGCCCTTTGGAGCGACACCATATTCATTTGCTCCAGTGACTTCCAAGGCCCCCTCCCCAACCTCCAGCAGGAGGCAGCAGACCTTCCTGCAAACGGGTTTATTTATTTCGGGGGCTTAAAGCGAAACGCTTCCTGCACGGCGTTCGGTGTGGTAAAGTGGGTGGGTGGCTAGCTAGCTACCTACCCACCTCGGTAAAGTCGTGAGAGAAAAATATGGTGTGTGTTGTTGAGTTAAACGGGATATATGTTGGCAATCATCATAAGGGCAAGACAGACAGCCGGGCCGGCCCGGCCATTACACAGACTCGCACATTACAGCTTTTGAAACCCGAGCTGATGCTACTCAGCGGGCCGTCGAGCCATGACAGCAGCGGACCCCTCGAGATCTGGTGAGAAAACCCAGGTATAAACACAGTGATTAAGGAAACCCCGAAGGGCTTTAAAGTGTACTAGTTACGTGGCTAACGTTCAGGCTCTGAGGTGGTGGTGGTGTTGTTGCCCGGTCCAAGTCACCTGACCGTCTAATCGGGTTACAGAACCTGTCCAGTCAGTCACCTGAAGTTTATAAAGTCCGGCCACCGACTCATGGGGTTTACGAAGCCCGTCGCCTGAACTTGCGCGACCACCTAATGAGGTTTACAGATCCGTCCAGTCACCTGGGAGCTGCGTTGGCCACCTAATGAGGTAACCTAATGAGGCTGGATTGGCCCTCTCATCATCTCAACTTCCACGTTCGTCTGATGGACTGAAATTGAATGAAAACTGCTTGATGTTTATGGCCTCGTCAATTTTTCCTGCACTTTTCAAACTACCACCAGTTGATATAATAAGGACAATTAAGGCAAATCGAGTCTCTGCAAATACCACCTGAAGTTAACAGCCTCTTCCAGTCGCTCAAAGGTCGAAGTCCATGACGCCAACTGAAGTTCAAAACCCGTCCAAGTCACCTAAGGGCCGAGGCAAACTCCCTCACTCCCTCCCCTGCCCAACCCACCACCTAAGGCACCACCACCGCCTCCACCACCACCTCCTGAAGTCCCCCAAGTCTTGGCAGAGTCCTCAAGTTGGCTGAACAAAGTCTCATGTGCCACACATATGCAGTGTGTGTGTGTGTGTGTGTGTGGACTATGAATCAGCAGCGGGTGGCAATACATATCTTCCAGGTGGTCGTTATACCTTGACGCTGAAGATCTTAACGACCCCTGGCAGTTGACAGGCCAAAAGACATGCTTAATCAACCAATAACCGACAGTCTTTTTAACCACAGACTCATCTGCAGACTTGAAGTACGAGACCACTCAACTCACCTTAAGTCTGCATTTACTCATACCTGAAGTCCAATGTCTCTTCTAACGCCTGAAGTTGATTGGACACAGACAGTCTGAACCATGCCTGGTCCAGTCCGCTGAAGCTGGCCGAACAAAGGTCTCAGTTACAGACAGGCAGGCAGGCACACCTTCCATTCGCCTGGTGGGAGGTACCAGCCTGACCAACCACCACGACCACCACTACCACTACCACCGCCATCAGGAGCTACAGACTCGTCCAGTCATGGGGAGCGCAGATGATGGAGGCGAGCGGCGGAGGAGGCAGTAGTGGCGGGTGAAGTTCAGCGACCCGAAGGACTCGACCCACAACCCTGCTGCCAACAGGAATCGCCAAACACCAGTTTCCCACAGGGCTGTGATGATGATGATTATGAGTTCGAAGAAGCACTGCAGAGTAAGGCAAGGCTGATTACGGTGATCTGGGACGAGCACAGGTAGTGTGAAGGCGAAGTAAGATTTTGCGGCAATTGATGACAGGACTGGCCCCGAATGAATCAAGAATCGCTTGATACCAGAGAACGGCCACAGTCCACAACATACAGAGGAGTTCGCGCTCTCCGTTGATGATAATGATAACGATACGCTAATATGATCCACATGCCACTTTGATGTCTTTGAGTACGCGACGGGCAAGAGAACAATATAAATACGGAGTCTTCTTTTTTTTTCTTGCTGCTGAAGTCATATGGTGATCAAAGACCGACCACAATAGCTTGTGAATCATGGAATAAAAAGGATGTTTGATGAATCGCCAGACGACGATGATGATGATGATGAAGACCAGGTGTGTGTGTGTGTGTGTGTGTGTTTTAAAACCTCATGAAAATAGAATCAGCGAATGAACCGTTCCGAACATTACAGCGTTCCGATGAGCCCATTCCCGCCTACAACAACATTACGGTGTTGTAAGGGTGCCTCACCACCCTCCTCGTTCGAATACCAAGTCAGCTGTTGTGAGAATGTGAAGGAGGACGAGAGGGGTCAGCTGCACACACTTTACGATGGTCCTTGCGCTGTCTCAAGCCTTAACACGTACTCAGCGCTGGTCCGCGCACTGCTAGTGACCTAGACATTTCACCTCGCGTTGATTCACGGGCCGTGGATGACGTAAAATGTACGCGTGCTTTGATCTCTTCAACGCGGAGGCCATCAGAAAATGTGCAACGTGCTTCGATCTCTCCACCACGAATGAGCCAAATGTATAACTGCGCGTTAATGTCTCCACCACTAGTGATCAAATCTGTACCTTGTCTCCATCCCAGCACAGTTAATGACCTGAACTGTGTAGCCCCTAAGTATCAGCAACTAGCTAAATGTGTACAGTAACCACATACATTTACTAGTTATCATTTGTGTATCACTGTTAATAACCAGAATGGCGTTTTGTGAGTTGATCAACCCACAATACTACTTCAGGCCCATACGAACAGCTTAAATAACCGTAGAAGTTTGGTCTACAGCAATGATCATATTGTTTGTCGTGCACTAATCAACGCAACCACTAATGACCCCTAGTAGTAATCACCACTAGATTGATTCACTTACCAGCAATTGACTAAATGTGGGCCATGTCTTATAATGCAGAGACTTGATGCCTTGGTCCATACACCTAATGACTTGACCCATACACGTAATAACTTCTTCAGAAGTTGTGTCTTGCCCCGACTCATACACCAACAACACTGCGAATATTATATATCAAGCGTTTGATTACCCGCTCCGCTACTCGAATCATTCCACGGAGGTTGTTGGACTGGCTCGCTTCACACATCATACCTCGTCCAGTCAACGAGAAGCACTTATCGTCAGAGTACATGAGACAGTTACAAAAAAAAAAATGACTGTATTTATCTACCGGTTCCTACGTTTTTTGTTTAAGAGAATTAAGCTCTGTTGCATTAGTATTTTTTTTCTTTTCTCAATATCTCCATCTATATCTATAACCAAAGTCCAGTAAGCCAGCCAGTCTCTGCTATATATCTGGGGTTATTTCCGACGTATATATAAATCATTTTTCATAATCATGCAAAACTAGCAAGGATACAAGGCCACTGACTTCTCTAATCGGTCTGTAACTGTATCAAACTGTATCTCTTAGACTTTGTAGTCTGTCTGTAGGAGGGTGAAAACAGACGATCTAACTGTAACTGTGGGAAACCTGAACCCTGAAAATCTGTAACGTCGCCTGTACTTGAAGGATTTGTATTACGTTAGATTCAAAACAACATATATACAATGTCTCTCCCATTTTTGGAACCGGGCAATATTTGCATCCTCCCACAATAACTTTAAGTTCTCCTTGAGAATTCTTATAAGAATGAAGAGTTCGTGTGTTGCAAATATAAGATTAGATATGCTGCACGTTCCAATCGCATCTGGCCAGAATCAGAAACGATTTCGAGAATAAATCTGACCGTTTTTATTGAACCCATTCTTCTTCACCAACATGAACAACATCCCTGAAAGATAAAACAAATAACAAATACAATTCTTGCAGCGTCGAAAATGAATTTTGTTACACTAAATATATAAATCAATAGATAAAATAAAAGCAGGTCTGCTTCAGACACCCTGACAAAGCAGGTCTTCTTCTTCAGACACCTTAACCAGCAGGTCTGCTCTATAGAGATCCTGGCTAGAAGGTCTGCGCTCCAGACACCTTAAGCAGTGGGCTCTGCTCTAGACACCTTAAACCATCAGGTCTGCTCTAGACACCTTAACCAGCAGGTCTGTTCCAGACATCCTGGCCAGCAGGCTCTGCTCCAGACGGCCTGGACTGGACCAGTCGAGATGTGTAAGAGGGTCAAGCGACCCGCCCCTCTCCACTTCAACAAGGAAGATGAGAGAGACGGACCGGACCGAGTCCGCTCGAGGTGAACGGGGTGAGGAGAGTGGCCCTATACCACCTCCTCCCTCCCTCACACACATGACCATTCCTATACATCAGAGCCACTTTTGGATCCCTCTCCTCCCTTGTCCCGCACAGAGACGGAGACAAGTTGCTTCTCACCACAATGCCTCATGTCCCCTCCTCTCGTATGCGACACGTGTTTGGACCGACTCTCGCCAGAATGTTCTACGTGTGATAAATGTTGTTCTCCTCGTATCAGAGCTTTCTACAGGAGTCCTTCTCGGTGCTGGATGTTCTATGGGGTTTAGGCGATGCAACCCTGGCACGTATAGTCTAGCTCTCTAAACCTTTGCTATAGCAAGACCCAAGACTCGAGACATCTTTTCTTTATTTATTTTTTTAACCCTTCTCGTCTAAAATCACACCCACAGCAACGCGTCAGCCTCTGCGGACCGAAGAAGTGGGGAAGATCTCTATATCTAAATGCAAAGGAGCGTGTCTGTTGGGTGACGTCCCCCTAAACACCGATAACTATTCAGCGTCTCCCTCGGAAATCCATCTTGCTGTGGGCGTCTCCGAAGATCGAGCTGAGGCAACACCCGCCTGCTGGGGGAGGAGATAGATAATTCTTTAATGACCTCCATATCTTATGCTGCATGCTGAAAATGGAGAATGCTAATCACCTCCGCTCGAAGAAGCCGACAGTCAGCCATCAAAAACCCAGTCATTCTCCCTTTTGTGTGTGTGTGTGTGTGTGTGTGTGTCTGTTGTGCTACGGCCGTGGGAGTACAGAGGTGACCGAAGGACAGGACGGGCGACCCCATCCCCTCCCTGTTGTATCCTGCGAAGGTCAGATGGCCCATAAAGGACGGGTGGAGGAGAGCTTGTGGTGACCCACGCGTCTCCTGCGCGGTGGACAACACCTCTTGGACGAACAGATCCTGACTTGTCCAGCGGGATAATAACCCAAGTCGACTGAAAGTTATCTCTCTCTTTCTCTGTCTCTCATTCACGAATTTATCAAGTTACTTCTATGATTTACTAAATTTACTGGCCGTTGTATGCGTCAGTAGCACATGAAGCATTTTGT
>JAYMFT010233170.1:0-10000 GCA_038088735.1 Panulirus argus
ATATATAAACGCTTAAGATGCAAGCACACCCCTGGACGCAGGCTTACGTTCCCTATATACACAGGGGAAGAATCATCTCATTTAAGAAGGAAATTCAAAAAGTTTAGGAAAATGTGAGGAGGTGGGAGTGTGGCGTGAGGCAAGACACTGCCTGCCTGGCCTCCCAGGAATGCTCGTCCTTACCACAGAATTTCTTAATGAAATTTCCCGCGGAGATGAGGAAAGATGGTGTATGTAAATGTAGTTTTACCAACGCGTATAATGGATTATTCTTATATTAAGAATTGATAAGAATAATAACGTTATTCATTGTTATTACAGACAGAATATAATCGTGATGATATAGGAAAAGATATTTACAAAGATGAGCTTTAATAATAATAATAATAATAATAATAATAATAAAATTTTTTATTATTATTATTATTATTTAGACTGAACTCTTTGTTTAGTGGCTGGTTTTGATAGCTTTACTTCATATTTATGTAGCCATTTTTTTATTTCATAGTTGTTTTATAGGTTTAATTGGCTGTACGTATAGTTTAGTGCTTCCTCTTTAGGTTTAAGTAGCTGTACTTCTGGTATAGTGGCTGTACCTATGGTTTAATGGCTGTTCTTCAGATTTAAGCTGTTGTATTCATATTTATGTGGTTTAACTCTAGAACAATTCCCCTTTACAGTAAACCAGTTAAGCAAATCAAACTTTCCTTTCCACATATTCTCAAAGTCAACAGTGTCGAAATTTATAAGTTTTTTCAATTATCTCTAGAATATGAATACGTTGATACCAATCGTATTCACAGTTAAGACCACTAGTGATCTTATATATATATATATATATATATATATATATATATATATATATATATATATATATATATACGAATATAGTGGAAATGAACGCGCACTTTCACAGAACACAAACTCTTCATCAGCCAGGGTTCGATCCCAGGACTTTATGCGTGGTAGGCGGGAGCGCTACCGCTAGGATATGATCGCTCCTAATAGGAAATTACTATTCGATTACGAGTAATCGAATACCCATCGTCTCACATACATGAGCATATATATATATATATATATATATATATATATAATCTCACAATGCTTGATGTCGCTTTGGTCTTTAGGTATACATTATTTTCTAATTTAGTGACACTACTATAGCGATGTCTAGACTGACTGGTTTACTTTTGAAGTCAAACAAGTATACCTTGTAAAGTCTTTCTGATGAGCAAGGATCACATCTTGTTGGACGTGTGAACAATATTTGTTGAAGAGGAACGATAAACACTTGCTTATAGTATGACGCTTTACCAGAGAGAGAGAGAGAGAGAGAGAGAGAGATGTGGATGGTTTGCAAATCTCTTCAGTAAATCAGTTGTTCGAGCTGGGGGTAAGGACCACAGACGGGTCCTCGAGGGTTCAACTCCGGAGTCCGAATCGTTGCATCATTGAAGTCTATGAACTCCATTTTCTATTTCGTAGAGGGTAGGGACGTAGGGGTAACTTTGTTAAAAGTAAGGATTTGTACCTACAAATTTCGGTACACGTGATTACTACGTTAGTGTAGAATTATAACTTTCAGTCTCCTTACTAACTATTCTCTTTAACCTTTTAGTAATAGAAATTCAACAAAGGAAGGCACATCTTCGGAGGTTAGGGAAATTGCAGGGTGAAACACGAGGGATACACATACGTGTATAAAGACAGAAATTTGTGGGTTCCGCAAGTAATATTGCTGTTGTGGAGGACGTTCCTGTGACTGTATTTCTATTCCTATTGGGTGTAGTGTCTTAACATCCTTCCTAAGTTCGATTCTCTACACAATTTTTATCTGTTCCTAAGTGATGGAAATCGATGTAGCTTCCTTTAAAACTGAAGCGCAATGGATCATTTAATGAATTTAAGAAATAGAAATTTCTGTTCCTGCACGAAAAGCCTGTGATGACAAGGAGCAGGGATTTCTTAAGCCAAAGTTATGCTGATTGTTTTAGACTGTTCTAGAGGCTATTCATTCGCTGGAGAATTTTATATAACAAAACATTAGCTCTCAAAATTTCTGTATCTAAGTTAATCTCCAAGGGAAAGGGATGTCACAAGGCAGCTTTCCTAACCTAACGCTATTTGATAATATGATTAATTTTCTGTCTCCAGCTTCCGTTCCTTGAAATCTTAAGTACTCAATTTGTGCTGATTGTGTTAGCTGGCATTTCCCACTTACTTTAAGAATTTCATGAGCTAATTTAAAATTCGTTTGAGTTCGTTTATAAATGTTATCCAACTGAAAATTTAAGCTTTCACGAGTAAAAAGTGTCACAAGTACTTTTACCTGAAATGATGAAAATCCCTGTTTTCAGTTACTGTCAGATACCACCAAGATTGTTTCTTTTTTCAACAAAATTGCATAATCTTAATTTCAACCGTATACCAAACTGAGAAATTTTCTGCTCTGTCTGTGTTGAATGTAATTCTGTGAGATATAAAATGTATATATGGTTGTTCCTAGTAACGATACTTCCTCTGTTAACCAAATCATACATGATACCAAATGCCGACAATTGATTGCCACTGTGAGGCAGAAGACGAGAAAGAACTTATTACTATAAAAGGATCAAGGAAATGTTAATTATGTGTTCATGACACGATATAAATGTGTCATGTCATGGCTTTAACAAGCTACTTATCGCTGGCGTTCATTTCAGGATGTTTTCAGACAAATGCTGCTTACTGACTCTTCCCCCCCCCACACCCTCCAACGCCATTTCAAATCTCATTCTTTGACTTGTATTCTGTCATGTTCTCTTTTTCTTTAGTGTTTAAATTACTTCACGGTGAACTTTTGAAAGAGAAAATAATGTATTTACATATTTTTCTTTCAAGTAAGTTTACGTGGGACCGACTGTTCCACTTATGTATGACTCATGAGATTAAAAGTAACGACATCAAACACAAGTCTAGCAATGACTCTCACTTCAAGTAACTGGAGTGATTTATCCATGTCTTCCACGTAAGATTTAATTATCAGGTTTAATATTGGTGTTGTTCCAGCGATTGTTATATGTATTAATGGATTAAAATGTCGACCATTTGGCAGATGGTCAATCAGTCCTAAATCTTTCGGTGTTTATTTTTGTTTTAATGACTAGGAAGCCATTGTCAATATGTGCTTTTGTAGAGGCGTTTATAATAATGTAAGATATATTTATAAATTAAAGGATGATGATCATTGATAGTGTAATTTGAGGGATAAATATATATTACTGCAAGAATTTACTTAAGAAAGAAATTATTTATTTTTATCTATAGCATATCGGTATCTTTATATAAATAATGTTAGGTACATTAGTCTATCCCTTATGTTCATTACCAAAATTTTAAGGGTTTTGTCGTAAAAAATATTGCTACCTACACTTAACACATTCCACCTTTTGGATTCTATATATCCATGATGACAATATTTTCCACTCCCTGTTCTGAAATTTATTTCATATCATCGGTCCTTTAAGCCAATATCAATGTGTTGACAATATTATTGTGTGATCTATAAGTTATCTTTTTTTTTTTTAACCACAAGAATGATACTTTCAAAATGAATCAAACTGCTTAATAATAATTCCTGAGAGATGGTTTAGTCTGAGGCGAAGATATAAAAAGAGTACGTCATATTAAACAAAGGAAATATTGATGAAGTACTCGTGATGATGGTATTTCATGACGTGGCTTGAGTAAACATCTTACTTCATTTAAGATGTTGACTGACAGACACTGACTCGCCAAGTATGCCAGCCTCCAACGCCTGTTTACGTATCTGTTGTCTTTAATATAATCCACAGTTGACTAAGCAACAGATCTTATATGTTTTTTAAAGTACACGGGGGACCTGGCTTTTCTTCAACGTCCACGTAAGCCAGCAGGTCAGATGGCCTTGGTACAATGTCAGCCTCACTTTGCCCTGAATCAGTATTGCCATAAATTATGGCCAGTTACGCTATTTAAATACAGGAGTTTGATCAACAAAATCATATTGATTTCTGGTGATCCTTCGATGTACATTGTGTTAGGTTATTTAGGCTAGGCCCTGTTAGGTTGCACTAAACTTGGGTCTGCTAGGTGGACTATGCTACGCTCTACTACGTTGTGTTGGCTTATGCTAGGTCAGGTTAGGCTAGATTATGTGCTAGGCTAAGTTAGGCATTGTTAGTCTTGGCCAGATAAAGTTAGATCACTGTAGGCTTCCTACTGACTGTAAAGAATCTAATAATGTAAGTACTCGTTAAAATTTTGCCACACAACTTTATATTTGTAGGTTTCCTTAATATGTATTTATAATTTTTAGCTGAAAGGTTGATCAGTATACTGGATAACAATTGGATTCGATGAATATCCAACATGCATATATGTAGTTTGATCCGTGTTGATGAAAATGGAGCGTTTCCATAAGGGGAACCAGCTGGTTATAGGAAAAATGTTGAGAAATTAAACCAAGGTTTATTTTCATATGAATTAATCTTTAATATCCAGAAAAATGTGGGTCGATACTGTGAACAAATACTATTTTTATTTTCCAGCACAGGATTAAGCTCAGCTTTAACTAAGAGCAAGACACAACAGCCCTACTTTATTTGAATGGTCACTACAGTAGGATATGGGTAGGGACAGTAAAAGTCACAGGAACCTTGACTTTAGGCACAGGGAAAACTCATGGTATTAGTAAAGACAGTCTGGGTGTAAGTAAAGCCAGGGGTCCGTTGGGCGTATCGAGGGTGTCAGTTCGTGGTGGTGGTGGTGGTGGAGACTAGCAAATCTTCACAGTAGCGACGGGCGTAGTCCTTCGTCAGGTTCTCAGGACCTGGTGAGGGCTCGCCGCTCCTGCTTGGTGGGGCGCGACGGCGGTGGGAGTCGTCGTGTCCCCAGCAAGTATGCCGGCAGGTACCCAAGCTGGAAGGGGAGGTGGGTAGGAGGGGGAGGGGAGTGCTCGGTACAGTGATAGGCACCTCCTTTAGAAGGGAAAGAAGACGGGCTTAACAAGTGGTTTTGTGTGGGAGGTGGAGGGTCGTGGCTGGTTGGGGTGGGGTTGAAGTGTCGTGGGTAGTGGAGGGAGGTAAAGTTCTGGGGTGTTTAATTTAGGTGAGCTTGATTAGGAGTCTTGAGGTTTGAGAGAGAGAGAGAAAGAGAGAGAGAGTAGTTACATACACATAGATATTAAAAAAGAAAATAGTAAATCATTTAAAAATTCTATTAATATCTTTCATTTTTAGTAGTTAGATTTATTATTATTATTATTATTATTATTATTATTATTATTATTATTATTATTATCATCTGTTTCTGAGTTAAATTAGCTTGAACCATTTTAAGGGTCAGGTCATAGGCTATCTACAATACATCCTCATCATCACTATCCTACATACGTATTCCTTACACCATTATCAGCACTTGACTTACATCTTCACCACTCCCTCATTTTTGCTATACCCTTATTGTCACTAGCCCCTCATGTTCAAAATTAACTAATTTTTACAGCATCTTCACCGCATTATTATCTTCACTATAGCTTCATCGTCACTAGCTTCTTATCTTCACTATGTATTTAAAATACACAATTTTTTAAGCTAGGCTCAAGGCCGGCTTGAACTTTGCTTGTATCGTTTTGTGTTTACTATTCTCCTCTATACTACAACCTAATATTCACAGCGCCTTTATCTTTACTACGCTAGGTTCAAGGCAGGCCTTAACCTAGCTTGGATAATTTTGTGTTTCATTACACTTCTTTTCTTTGCAGCCTTGTCTTCACAATACCCTTATCTTCAGTACGCTGCTAGGTTCAGTATACTCTTCTTCACTACATCCTAATCTTTACTGTTAAGGTCATCATCACTATAACTTCGATGCAAGTAAACTTTGACATATACATCACATGTATAGAAAGCTATTGGTATCATTATCGTTAGTCTATACCATACAATTGATATGAAAATGCCAAGAATCCATATACTTTATTAATAGATAACTATCTTTACGCTGTTGGCTTATCTTATATAAAGTTTAAAGGAACACCAGTATCGATTCCTGAATTGGAACATTTATTACTCTTACCTCGAAAAAAAGAGAGAAAAACATTTTCACATAAATATCGTCTTTAGATAGCACATCACAAACGTTCACATTTCTGTATCCTCCTGTTCCTCGCTTTAAACAATGACTGCAAACTTTTAAACAAATGCTAAAAGAACGTGAACAATAGTTTCCCGCCAATTGAAATCTATAACGATAATCTTTTGGCGGGAGGAAAATATTGCCAGATGCATGATACTTACCGCCGCCGATTTCTTACGCTGATCTTTTTATGTTGCCATAAATTTTCTTACCGGCCGGCGAGGCTTGCTTGTGCTTGCTTGCTTGCTTCTCTCTCCGTCTGAGCCTCTCTTTTTGACATTTTTTCGTGCCATTTGCTTGTGTTGTCTTCCTTGCTTTCTTGTTTGTCGATATTCTGTGTTATTTCTTCATCTTGTGTTATTATTGACTGTGTATCATATTGTTTATCCGATGCTTTTGTTTCTCTTTGGATTTGCTTAGCTGTTGTTTTGTCCAATCTCGTGGTCTTGTTTGTCTGTAGTTTTTTTTTAAAGTTTTATCAGTCGTTTGTCTGTCAGAAAAGCTTAGTTTAACAATACTTGTAAACCAGTCTTGTTTATCACTGTCCCACTAGTCTTGTTTGTTTGTTTTGTTAGTCTCGTAGAAAGTAGTTTTTGTGCGCTTTTGTTTACTCTCGATTCTTCTTCCATCCCCCATCAAGTCGCCATTGGGTCGTCCTCTCCTCCGCCTGTCGCTGGTGTTGAATCCCAAGCATAGATGTCCATTCACAGTTCTTGAATCAGCACCACAAGAATTGCGTTTGGACAATCAAGGCCAGGAATGGGTCGGCGGGCATTGGGTGCCTTGGTCGGAATGGATCTGCGGGAGTTGGTGCCTTGGTTGGAATGGTCCGGTGGGAGTTGGTGTCTTGGTTGGAATGGTCCGGCGTGAGTGGTGCCTCGGTTGGAAAGGGTCGGCTGGAATGGTGCTTTGCTTGGAAAGGTTCGGTGGGAAAGATGCCTTAGAATTAATGAGAGAGAGAGAGAAAGAAAGAGATAGAGAAAGGTCTTCTGTAGTATAAAGCAGTCTGAAAGCGCTTATCGGTAACATCCTATGGCTAAAGCAACAGAAACTTTTTATAAATGTACTAAAGATAAATGAGAATTTAGAATTTCACTCTATCATTCCTACTGTTCCGAGTAATATATTAACTTTGCTGCCCACATCACGGTATCCCGCGGCGCTCCTATAGACGATACACAAAGACATCAGAATTCATGTTCCTTTTTACCTTTATATCAAAAACTGATATTGAAAACACTTTTCAAAATAACATAAAGAAAGTTCGCAAAAGATCTTTTGATATCGAATTTTGTTATAACCTTAGGAAAAATTCTGAGAGATAAACAAGATAATAACTACTGTAAATCTTCACATAAAAAGTTTGCGACTATTGCAAAGCAAACAATTAGTATTCTAAATCCTTATTCTTCTACACAAAGAAAACGCAAGAGGTACTTATAGAGTGGGTGGGTCATCATGGATCCTTTAGCGCTTTCTTAATGTAACCCGACTATCAGGTAAAAACGGTAGGTTAGCTGAAAACGTCAGGGGTACTTGGCTATTATATATAATCCCGTCAGCGCTGTACAGTGCATAGCATAAAGTGCTACCTTTGCTATACGATGTATAGCACAAGGCGCTACCTTTGCTATACGATGTATATAGCACAAGGCGCTACCTTTGCTATATGATATATATAGCACAAGGCGCTACCTCTCCCCCACGGCTATACTATGTCTAACACAAGGCGCCACCTCTGCTATCTCACCCCGCTTCTTGATTTATTAATTTTCAATACTTTCTAAAAGGGTGACTCAGGTAGAAAGACATTACTCTCCATGGATTTTATTCACGGGTTTAGGCTTGCCAGAGAAGCTTCCAGAATGTAAGACACAAATTTGGAATTAAAAATTTTTAAAAACATCAGCTCAAAAACTAGACGGGTAAATGTTTATACTTAAAAATTTCGGATTTGAATTTTTGTTTTATTAAATTTTTGGTTTCGCTTCAAGGCAAACGAGATGAGCTTGAGAGCCACAGAAATGGGTTCTCTTCACAGACTCCCAAGCCAAGTGACATTAAAGAAAAACACATTATAAAACACATTAAAACAAGAAATGAAGAACCAGAAGATTCCATTATGGCTAATTTGCATATAATGGTCAGAAAGTCTTACTTCCAAGAGGGACGAAGCTAAATGCATCAGGCGGTGTTGCCATGGTTACCCCCCCCCCCTCAAGGAGCCTATGAAGCCGCATCTGCTGATCAAGACTGGAATATGGCCACTGATGGCATGAGATGTCCTGCTGTCAGAACCAGAGAGGCAATAATGTTTCATCCCTGGCAACAGTATTTGTCTCCACGACACCGTTATTGTCTAAATTCTTTCGTATGTTAACGTACAGAAGTCTCCATCTGCACAGACATGAGTTTATAATCATGTGCTGGGCTGTGATAAGAGACATTTTCTTACTAAGATGGGAAACTCACCAACAACTTTACCAAGAATTATTAGATGGTTTAATACATGAAGCACCAGATGTCAGCAGGAGTGATACCCCCACACACACCCTGTCCACAGAGACGCTGCTGCTGCTGCAGAGGGACATGACGAATGAAGGATTTTTGGCAGTGGGGACTGACAGGTTACCACTGGGACTAGTGGCAATGGGGCGACTGACTAGGTTACCACTGGGACTGGTTACTGGGGGACGAGGCTGGCTGCCTGCCCACGTCAGAGTCGCACGACCTGCAAAAACAATACGTGATGGATTATTCTTCGTATGTCATTGGTAATATATATATATATATATATATATATATATATATATTTTTTTTTTTTTTTTCTTTCCAACACCTATTTTCCGCGTTTCTCGCGTCAACTAGGTAGCGCAAGGAAGAATGAAATCTAGTGATAATAGTTTTTAACGCATGGAAAGGTAAATTAGATAACATTATTTAGTGTTGTTAGTTCAAGTGTTGTTTCCAGTGTTGAGCATTGGTCGCGGTGGGTTGGGGGTGTGGGTACGGGGGTCGGATGTGAGGGGTAGGGGGGGGGGGAGGTACAGTAAATAATTACACAGGAAATGGTGCTTAATTAACTGCGCCATAAGTTCCAAAATTAGCATCGCTTTGGTGCATGATGAAAGTCGTATACTTTCCCAATAAAGAGAACGAAGAGTAAAGGAAATCTCTTCGCTCACTGTTCATTTCGGTGTGTATGTTTCAACTTCTGACAATAAACAATATAAACACCATAAAGGGAAACTTCCCATGCGACTTATGTAATTAAACATTAATTTAGTATCAATTTTTTTTTTCAAAAGAACAAATTGAGAACTTATAATTAGAAGCAGAGCTACATTATTGGAACCAGAGCGGGACTTGAGGGTACTAAACCACAGCGATGGTTTGGAGATTCCGTAAAGCTCATAGTCCCATTGAAAAGGAGGGTAAACCGTCCTTATCAGGAAATACTATGTAGCCCCTTCATGCCTCCGACACGACGCTGATTTTAAGTGCTAGGGTGCCCTGAACATGCAGGAGGGTGAGAGGCGTGCACGGGATAGAGTGAATTGGAAGGATGTGGTATACAGGGGTCGACGTGTTGTCAATGGACTGAACCAGGGCATGGAAAGGCCTTTGGGGCCTGGATGTGGATAGGGAGTTGTCGTTTCGGTGAGTTACACACGAGAGCTAGAGAATGGATGTGAGCGGATGCATGCCACCTGGCGCTACCTGACCGACGAGGGAAACTTCGAAGTATTAAACTTACACACACACACACACACACACACAAACACACACACACACACACACACTACAGACGAGGGCCGTAAGACTCGAACCCCACAGAAGA
>JAYMFT010233181.1:0-11161 GCA_038088735.1 Panulirus argus
TTATCTATATATATATATATATATATATATATATATATATATATATATATATATATATATATGTCATGTATAAATTAAAATGGGTCTTCACCATCGGCCGAAGGTGGCGCAACAGCAGTATCAACACTCGTCGGATTACCCATGATTATGCCACTGGTGCTGATGGATTATCGACTGATTACAATTACCATTACGGAACAACGTATACTAACATTTTTCCTTTTACTCCACCGACTCAGAGGACCCAGTTTGTGTCCACCTTAAATAAAGAGCGATAAAAGAATCTCCGCGCGTAAGAATAAGGCTCATGATGTTAGGGAGTCCACCGTCTTGGAGACCGATAAAGGCGCACTACTTTCCCCCGCGGATAAACCGAGACTTGAAGTGTGGTCAGGGGCGACACATGGCTTCCTACCGACATCAACTTGTCATCTCTCACAGACGCCGAAATTTGTGAGCTCCGGCGGGTTTAACCGCTGGCTTTTGTGTTACCGGGAGGATCCTGCGACGCTGCGGAAAGCATTATTTATTCTGATGTGCGTATATATCAAGAGGTTTAAAAGGAAGAATCCATCCGTGGCACTATTCTATGCAGAAGGAGCTGAAGACAAACTTCCTCGTAAGACAAGAATGGCAGCGGCACAATAAGGAATACTTTTTTCGTCCCCATTCACCGAACAAAGACGTTTTGCTTTTGGATATCTATGGTGGGAGGCTAGACAGGGACTTTGGGGGGATGGTGGAAGTTATTCTAGAAATTTTCTTTTTCTGGGAGTTTCAGGTTTTCCCCTTCGGCTGATGCCTCATCGCTGGCGAGTGTTTTTTTTTTTTTTTTTCCTTTGGACTTTAGGCTCGCCACATCCACTTCAGTACCTGCCTGTCGTTAATACTTACAACACTGTTACTTACATCGGAATTTTGAAGAATCTTTTCATCCCATACTACCATCAAGTGAAGAGGTTTATTCTCATAGTTCATGAAATAGATTGATCACTGTGATGTTAGTACTACAGCTACTGGCGTCGCCACAACCGGCACTGCCATTAATACTACGACTGATACTATTGCTACTATTACTACTACTACTATCACGACCACTGAAGGTATCTACCTGGAAAGGATCTTGGAGACGCATCCGTGGGAGACGCGGAGCTGGCGGGAGATGTCGCAGGGGCGGACGCCGTTGTGGGCCAGCTCCACGATCCTCTGACGAACCATGTCCGGGAGCGGCCGCCCGTTCACGAACACTCCGCCCAGCTGGTTCACCCCGCCGTGACCTGCGGCAGGAGGCAGGCTGGTTATGGTCTGGTTTACACAAGAAAAGCTGGCATGCAGTGTGGCTTTCAAATCTGCCTTTGGTTGATAATGTGGAGTGATGAAGGAAGGAGAAGATATGTGTTATGATATGCCCCGTAGCAAGGCCTGTTGAGCTGTAAGAGAAAGAGGAAAAGTGATGTTGCTGGGCTTCTCTTTTTGGGTATAACAAGTTGTGGTTATCAAATGATTAGGTGTTCCATAAGATGTTCTTGTAGAGAGTTCTTTACAAATCAAACATATATCTAAAACAAAAAAAAGGATAAACAACTCGCAGTTCAATCATATCTAGCGTTCCAGGCGATCTGGAAATCACCAAGAGATGAAACACGTGTGTCGTGAAATGTGGAATAACAAAGTTTTCCACCATCTTCGAGGCTTCGTCGTTCCAGCCGCGAGGTAAACAAATAACGCTTTCCAGAGCGGAGCTGTAGTTTACGGTCGGGCACGTGGCTTGGCTCAGCCGACTGAACAGAAAAAATAATGAGGGTCGCCACAATAGGCCGGAGTGACCTTCATCATAAACAGGGTATCAGTCTCAAATCCCTCATTGACGGGCACAACTGGACTCCATCCAACATTGTATTGAGTCATTTATATGAGCATTACAAGGCGGCCTCGGATAATACACGTTAAAGTGAGCATTCGAGCACCAGTCACCCGATTCCAGAAGCTTTCGACACTACGACCGAATTTTCCGCTCGACTACCAAGGGTATTGTCACCCCGTTTCAGTGAATAAACAGATGAAACACTGTGGAATGAAGCGATAGTTTTCCACACGGTGAGGTGAATGGTGAGAGTTCAGGGCAGCTGTGCTTTGTGGGTATTCAGGGCGCTGGCCCGGCCGGGGAGGGGCGACGCGACCACCTCTCCCTACCAACTATAGCCAAATATCAGTACTCCCAACCTCGAGGTGAGGCACGTAGGTGACATACACCATATGATTCGTGATGTTCTCGTTCGCTCATTGCTTTTTCACCCACAAACTCACAACACATGAGTATCAATCACCATTTTGTTTCTCAAGAAGAACTACGAATAAGCTCTATCATATCCGGAAACCTGAGCGGGTCCTACTTATACGGACGAGAGGCGGTGACTTTAGAGGGAAATTCCAACCACTTTTTTTTCCCTCCCTCTCTCTCTCTCTCTCTCTCTCGCCTCTCTTCATTATCCCAGCCTCATGAGCACTTGCGGCGGGCACATTACATGCCATATGACTCTTTATACCAGCGTGGTCCAGGGGCTTTTATTACAGGCAGAGAGCCTGATGGATATGCCACTGGATACTCATGTTCGCGTTCGGGGTCGCGGGATATACCATACGTAGAACAGTGGCTTTGGCCAACACGCAGCTGGTGATATCAAATGCTCACTGGACTTCCACCCCAATCATTCTTGTTAATCGGGCGTGAAAGCGTTTCCACAGTTACTGATTAATATGTAAAAGCAAATAATGAATTGCGACGTGTTGCATACGAGGATGGTTTGTTATAGTGGAGAGGGCGGCGTAGCGAGCCCGCGGCCTGGGAACTGTAATGATGTATTGTTGCACCGGAGGCGAGGCTGGGACTGAGCAACGTACAATAAAACTTTTGCATTGCTGTTTCGCGTGTACAGATACGTTAGTTTGGAAATTCAGTGCGATTCGGAACATTGCTATTTCATGACACATTTAATGGACGATTTTCAAGCGTATCCACAAACAACAATAACACTCGAAATGAATACGTTTCAAACAGGCCATCGCCAGTCACATGAATGGTGTCAATCAGGCCTGTGTCCAACCCAGGTGTCCTACGGTTCCTGTCCTCCTGTGCCCCTCCCCTCTCCACCGCCCGACCAACACCAGAATGATATCCTCCCCCCCCCCCTCCCCATCCCCAGCAGGAGACTCCCCGCCCTCTGCGGTACTCCCTCAGCACCAGAGGGTAGCGCGTTGTGATGGCGCGCGCGTCAGTCACTTATAACAATATACACGGAGGACCCGGCCAGCTGGCTTGTTTCCTTCTGGCTCCTAATTCCCCACCGCTACTGGCAGGCTGAAGCAGCAGTTCATATTGCCCAATCGGTCCCTCAGTCCACGCCCTAACCTACCAGGATTTCAATGGTGGAGATCCACCCTCGTCAGCCATGAGATTACAAAGAGAGACTAGCAGATAAATCCTACAAAACATATGTTCCACAAATATCAGCACCTGTCAGAGGGTCTCTCGAGTGTCATGTGTTTGTGTAGGATCAGATAAGTGGATAAAGGGTGGGATAAGCGGCTGGGGGGTCAGATGAAATGCACGTCGATTTTCGTGTCTCCGGGAAAAATCTCCGGTTTGTGTAAGGGGTTCGGGTTTACAGCAAGTGGCTGAGGTGCGGTTCCTGGTGATTAAGTATATGGATAGTCATCAAATTCTTTAATCAGAGGATTCAGAAACTGGTTACAGCTTAATGCATCATATGATTCCAGCTTCATGAAATCATACGAAAGACCGGCAAAGATATAATGATAAGGAGCATTAAGATCTGTCTGATCTGGAGACCATATATAAATTAGGAAATGCGCACATGGGCTTTGATGGTCTTTATTTGATAGGAAGGACGATCGAGAAGCATAAGACGTAACGAAAATAGAAAAAGATGAACATGAAGAAGGAATGTGATGACAAAGCAAGAGGAGAATGTAAATGAGGAGACATTAATAGGTACGCGTATATATCAAACGTAACCAGGAGTAAACAACACTACATAAGCACAACACAGGAACACGAGTGGAAAATTGAGTCAAAAACGACTCCTGGAGCAACGATCAGCGATAAGAAAATAAAGAAAAGCGATGAAGGGAGATCGTAAATTATGAAGAGTAGTAACGGGAGGAGGGAGGAAGAGAGAAGAGGAGTGAGGGAAGGACAGAGGCAGTGGAAAAGGAAGTGAGTGAAGGACGTGGTCAGAGGGGAGGGGAAGAGGAGAGAGGGGGAGGGGATAGGGTAGGGGAAGGGGAGAGAGGGAGGGGAGAGGGGGAAGCACAGGGGACAATAATCCGTCAGTTTTGCCAGCCCTTGTTCCTGTGATAAGCCCCGGGAGGGTGCCGTCGATAGCCCATTATTATCAATTGTTTGATTGGATTTGCAGCGCGAGCGGCTGTTAACTGTTGGAGGACTGGTGCTGACGATAACTCCCGGAGCGGGGTGGGGGGGTTGGGTTGCTTAGTGTTAGCGGTGGTATGGTAGTTAACAATTGGGATTTTAACAAGTGGTTAGCGTGGTAGCTATTGGGTGCTATGATAACCAGTGGGTGCTGAGACAGTTAGTGGGTGTAACTGCAGTTAACGGGTGTCGTGACTGTTAGTGATAGTGAGTGGGCTGGTCGACTGTGGGTGATACAGCAGTATGAGAGACGGTAGTTAGCGGATGGTGCCATAATTGGTAGGCGGTCCTAAAATCTGTGAGCGTTGTGGTCGTTAATGGGTAATGAAGTAGTTGGTTGGTAATTATTTAGTAAATGAAGTAGTTGGTGGGTAATTATTTAGTAACTGTATGGTTTCGCAGTTATTTGTTGTTCCGGTAGGTAATGGGCAGTATAGTGGTGCAGGCAGTTAGTAAACGATGCCCCACCTATCAAATGACGCAATGGTTATGAGTATGGCGGTAATTAGAGGGTAGTGTAGGTGCAGATCGAGCGATAGTTAGACTATGCCTTTTACATGATAGGTAACATGGTAATTAGTGGGGGATGTGGCAACTCGTGATTGGTGCGATGGTCGATAATTGTGGTAATAGTGAGTGGCGTGGTACATGTTGGGCGATGTGGTTATGCGTGGTGTGTAATAGGTGGTGCAGAGATTTGGCGGTAGGTTGCATATGGTACTGTGGTAAGCAGGCAGAGGAGCTGTTATTTTTGTGATGTAGTGGTCAGTGGCTTGGATGGTGGATGGTGTGGATATTTAATGGATGGTGAAAGAGTCGACGGATAATGTGGTAGTTAACTGAGGTAATTAGTGGGTGAAATTGGTGATTAGCAAGTAATACGCTAGATACCAAAGCGATTAGCAGTTACCAGGTCGTAGAGTGGGTGGTTCTGTAGTAATGAGTAGTTGGAGGGTTACGTACCACTTTGTTTATAAAGTGGTAGGCTGCTGGTAGAGTGGCAGTAATGAAGTGTAATATGGTAGACATTACGTGAGTCGTGAGTCACTGAGTAACTACTTTAGCTCCATTGTTAGCTGGTAATAACGCTGGTGGTTGCCTTGTAGTTTTAACAGAAAACGGCGTCTGTAGTGCCCCTTGTGCCTGTATTGACCCATGTTCTAAGCAAAGATGGTGTGACTGTTATCGTTTGACGAACAGGAAAATGGTTGCGACGATGTTAGTGGTTAGTCCTCAGAGTCGTGAAGGTTATCCAGGTGATAGAGCTCAGTGTGCAAACAATTGCTGCATGTGTGTTTGTAGTCTGTGTAACTGGTTGTGGTTAGTGAGAAGGGTTGTGGTTGTATGGTTGTCGATAGTAGCGTCTGTTTGTAGTTTGAGTAACTTTTGTGGTTAATGGGAAGGGTAGAGGCTGTATGGTTGTTGTTAGTAGTTCAAGAGGCAGTTACTGGATGCCTGGTAGCTCGTGGTGTATGGTAGTCTGATTGTTAGTGTGCTATATATTAACTAAAGAACTGTGTGGTGATAAGAGATGATGATTTCATATGTTTTCATAGATATATTTCACTTACAAGTTCAATAAACTTTTCTCTTTCAATAGAAATTACGTACAAACTGAGCAATAGGGGCATGTTAGAGAACTAGGGTGCATAATGCACATGTAAATATCAAAAACGATCTATCATATTGATATCTTAACGATACGTGATGAGGGTTTTGAGTCAGAGCGGGTGGGTGGGTGCTAGAGTGTTTATAGGCGGTAGGCGCAGGGGTCTGGGTGGGTGGGTGGGTAGGAGAGTGTGTGAAGAGCGGACCCACGTGGCACGTGTTGGCCCTTCAGATGGTACCGATATGAGGGCCACTGGGGGGAAGCGTCAGGTCCCGCGGGGCCAACACCCAGACCCTGCCCGTCATCATCGGAGTCCTCGGGGAAATAACTCGGATTAGTCGTGACTCAAACACGCTCATGGGACCATGATGATAATGATGATATGATGCGCAAATGTTAGGATAACAGAAAGAAATGAAAAATAGTTTTTAAACGTTTCTCGATGATGTGATGATGTACAGACCCGTGGTCACGGAAAACACTGAAGCAAATTCCACCGGTGACCTATGGACGGCGGCCGAGCTGTGAATAGCCTTCATTACCAGCGGGACTGACCACAGGGGTCAGTAGGTGGCGCCCTGGGGGTCAGCTGACCGCCAGTATTGTCCCAACAACTGGCCACGCGCCCGAGTTCTCCACGTGCCAGGAATATCATCCCTTGTGAAGAAAGGAACTGTCTGTTTATTATCTCCTCCGTTTAGATGTGAAAATCCCCTGGAAGTCCAAAGCCGAGAGAATGTGAAAGTTACGCAGCAGAACCATAGCAAGAGATCTAATGGCTCACTGGGATGAATGATGTTTTATCTGGCAGTGTATTGAAGTAAATAACATACCAGTGAATTACTGAATGAAAGAAAGACTTCTGACTCCATTGTGCACAAGATGACTGAATTTTTACTGGCTTTTTCTCAGTGTTTCTGGCTCTGCTGATGATTTGCAGCGACAGAGCCGACTACGGTGGGGGTGGAAGAGAGAGAGAGAGAGAGAGAGAGAGAGAGAGAGAGAGAGAGAGAGAGAGAGAGAGAGGAGGCTGTGGTGTAAACCTGTGAAGTGCTTTTCAAAATAACCAAGCTCCAACCGACCAAAGGTTAACTTATTTTCTATTATACTGATAACATAAGGAACCTGCTCGTATGAACAAATGTTGTTGCCCGTTTTGATATTTGGTGTAGAGCAACGATGTTTAACAGCCAGTGTCATAGATTCTGCGCCGGTGAACTGCGTGAGAGGAGAAAGCGCTCCAGATGTTAAATCCCGCAACTCAAAATGGCCTCATCTTAAACACTGTATCCATTCCATCCCCGAGGTAATTGTTCATTCAGAGGACCTCATTCTGTTGTAAGGACCACCATCTGGCTTCGAGTATTCCATGATTTTTTCATATTAATCTCTCGGCAACTCAATTTTCTTTGGGGATTTAATGACGATAGTGATATATAGTCTTTCTTCACATGATCATGGAAAAGCCGCCGAATGACAAGACTCTGTCCTTTTTTGGAAAACTAATTTAATCAAAGGCCTACTGACCCAAAGGTGGCGTACCATTTAGCGATCATTTTTGATGAAATCCACTCGTTCATAGTTCAAGCGTGTACTGCTTCCAAGCCACTGTTACTCTTGTCAGGACGGCTGCTGTCCCGCAGCATATACCGGCGCTCGTCATCCTTTACATATTAATCATTAAGGTGATCGGCATAAACTGTTTGGAATTTATCCAAAACATAGTTTCTCCTTAAAAAAATTTGATTCTGAAATTACTGTATAAAATATGCCTTTTCTAAGATGTTAGGAATCATAACCCATCTCGATACTATCAACGTTTAGGATTGCTCAAAGGTAATTCACCTTCATTTTTTCTGACGGTCTTCGTGTAAATTTTTAATGGCAGTGCAGATGGGAGTATTTTCCTTTCATATCAGTTTGATTCCTACACTAGCAACAGGGAGTGTGGCCGTGGCCAATTACGAAAACCACTAAGATGTCTGTAGTGGACTAGCCTTTAATGTCACTGGTCGACTGGTCTCTGGTTTCCAAAGATATGATCTGGCCTCATACCTCCAGTGATGGCAGAACTCTGACCTCCAGTGGCATTTTGGCTTCGAGAGACTCCATGAGTGGAAAGCTTGTGACCTCTAGTAGCAGCCTGACTGTAAACCTTCAGTGGTGGCTGACGTCTGACCTCCAGTAGCTTCTCGGCTCCAGACCACCTGCTATGGTCAGGTCTCCGACCTCTAGTGGCTAATCGACCACTGACAATCAGTGATGAATCAAGAAATGACCCTCAGTGAGGGCACGGTCTCTGACCTTCAGTGACAGCCTGGTTTCAAAACCTCCAATGGAAGACCGGTTAATGACCTGCAATGGCCCAGTGTTCTAGCCTTCAGTAGTGGTCTTGCATTAATGCGGTCAGTCACGCAGGAGGGAAAGTGGGAAAGAGAAATACTTAAAGTATGAGGCGAAAGCTCTCATGTTCTCTGTATCTTCAAAGATCTTCAATTTGATACTAAAACCTTAAGAGATTAGAAAATCTTAAGAAATTAGTTCCCATGTTTCTCTCACCGTACATGGCAGAACGATAATCCTACAAGAAATGAACTCCAAATTCAATTATCCAGCTGTAGTGGAGTTGTAACTGCGTAAGACAAACAACTGTAAGGACAGCCATTACACATCACCTCCTCCAGTGCCGCAAGTTAACCAAGATATTCGGTAGTCTCCAAAGGGACGGCGGCGGGGACACAGGGCCAATTATCCGTTACTTCCTCGGTCACAGTCTGAGAGGGGACGACATAATTTTTTCTCAATGTGTGGTCTTTGTCTCCGCACTCCCTCGGGCCCTGTGGTCATTCCGAGGGGACAATAGGATGCATTAAAAGATAAATCAAGCCAACTTGGCGTTCCTGGTCCACGCTGCTTGTTCTCGAGTTGTTACTGTCACAATTTCGGATATTCTTCCGTGGCTAGGCCTCCATTCCCTGTCTTCTGGGAGTCTATAGCTCTAGGACGGAGTTGTGGTTACATGCAGTAGAGACCAAAATGGACTGAAATGGTCTCACTGTTCGTGCAGTCACATATATTTTCATCTAATGTGGTCCTCAAGATATCAAAGCATTACAACAGATACTTTTTTCTTCTTATTTTTTTCTGAGTTTTATATCTATCCTTAATTTATCTGTGTACTTCGCTGTTCTGCCTGTCTACAACGTATATAGCATATTACATATAAAAGAGGCCGTAGCCAAAGTAGTATATATTCACGCCCGCGGAAATATTTCTCTTGATATAGAGGATATATATTTGTCAGAAGAGTAAGGAACAAGAAGTAGGGGGAGACCGAACTGAAGATGAAAGGATGGAATGAAGATGGTTACGAGTTATCGGAGCTTAAGCATGCAGGAGGATGAAAGGCGTGCACAGGATAGAATGAAATGGAAAGATGTGGTATACCGGGGTCGACGTGCTGTCAGTGGACTGAACCAGGGTTATGTGAAGCGGCAGGGGAAAACAATGGAAAGGTGTGTAGGGCCTGGTTGTGGATAAGGGGCTGTTGTTTCGTTGCATCGCACATGACAGCTAGAGACTGAGTGTGAGCGAATATGGCCTTTCTTTCTTTGTTCCTGACCCTTCCCCGCTGACATGGGAAACGGCGATCAAGTATAAAAGAATAAATGAAATTCCTTGTGTGTAATCAATCACCGTGTACTATGTGAGGTTTGAATGAGATGCATGAATCTGAATGTGCATTCTTTTACTTCTTCCTGTATTATCGATATCCTCTCTGTTATCTTTCTTCGTTTCTTTATCCTTTCCACCTTCTCTTCCTTCTTCCACTTCCCTTTCTCTCCAGTTATTATTCCTCCGTCTCACCCCATCCCCCATCCTCTCACTCCTCTCCCACCCCATCTTAATGGGTTGTTCCTCCCCCACCGTGGCCAATGGGGAGACTCGTGTAGGGGAGACGGCAAATGGGCAAATGATGTACCCGCCGTGAGAATCGATGCTCGCCGACTCAAATCGACAACTCAAGAGACGAATCAACATTGTCGTCATATAACCAGTGACCCTGTTACTAATTGCGTTTTCATTCCTTTCCCTGTTATCCCTTCAGCAACAAGGAACGCCAGAAACTTTTCTTTTTCTCTTTTTAAACCTCCGAAAATCCAAGTGAATCCGAGATGTGGTTAGAAATATCTACCACATAACCCTCCACAATAAATAGGATGTGAACGCGCGGTTAACCAACCATGGGAGGACAAAATAACCAGCCGTAAGAATTACTCGATTCTGAAGCAGTAACGATGACTTAATGTTTATTAGGGGCGGCCACGCCTGGGTTATTGCCCAGGGAGTAGAATCCAACCCCACGACGAACACTGTTCGTTGCCAATGACTCCATTAAGAAGAAAAAAAAATCTCTAAAAGCAATTGAATGGAACAAAAATAGAAAAAAAAAATCTGAGTACTGAATATCGGCTGACAATATTACCCCATATAGTCACCATCAGCAGAGGAGGAGGTACCTACTCTGTGGGGAATGAATATATAAACTGTGTGGAAACAGAGATGCCAAATATTCGTAAAGAGTGGGGAGTGGCCTCCAGCCTGGTACGTATATAATATGGTTTAGCTAATACGTCACGGCTGATTAGTTCTGACCAATTCTCACGCCAATGATTTTCTCTCTTCATTCTTATGAAGACATTACTGGAAATAACCAGAGGGAGAGGGGTGATAATGGTGTGAATGTAGGACATTGATAGAAGATGATGTGTGAAATGAATATAAGAAAAACAAAGAAGAGTGAAGGAAAGCTAGCAGCAACAATGGTATTCTTCATCACTTGTAATAGTTTTCATTATATTTAACAAGGAAATGTAAATATGATGTTAATACAACACTGATGATGGTAATAATAATAGTTACTACAAAGTAATGAAGGTATCACTACTGCTACTGCCAATAATAATAATAATGATTATGATAATAATAATAATAATATTAATAATAATAATAATAATTATTATTATTATTATAATAATAATAATAATAATAATAATAATGATAATAATGATAATAATAATAATAATAAAAATAATAAT
>JAYMFT010233192.1:0-11161 GCA_038088735.1 Panulirus argus
ATATATATATATATATATATATATATATATATATATATATATATATATATATATATAACAGGAGATGCCATCAATAAAACATAACTAAAGCCAGACATTATATTCACGAAGTTAAAGGTGTTCTCTAGTGTTTATATGTGCGTTGCGTTTGCGTCTGTACTTATCGTTTATGTGTGTTCCTCTCTCTTTCTATACTCATCCTATAAAAGCGAGTGTCGTTTATTCTGCTTACTTAAGGTAAAGATTTAACAGAGACAACAGAGTCAACATTTATATATGTTACTTTATATCAACTTTCAACTGTCATGACGGTGATTCTGGAACATCAAAATCCACTAGTTATGTAACTTCCCTTCATCAGCACAGAATGCATTCTGTGCACTCGTTCGCATTTTACCTTTCGTTACACACTTGATACATAAGACTTGTCAGACCTCTCGCAAGGATATGTAACTGAGCCCGACAAGTAGCTGGGTATATTCCCGGAGAGTTTTTGATACGGACTTGGGATTTTCGCAGGAACTTAAAACTTTCTCTATTCCACGTGGTGTGATTTCATACCGATCAGCAGTATGCTAATGTCTTTCTTCATTTCCCCTGGTGCCTGTAATTAGTATTAGTAAGTTATATCTACGTATATCATGATAAAATAGCATATAACAAAAAAAGAAAAATAGAGTATGCTTTTTTCATTATTCTATCGGACGCCCTGTTCATTTCCTCTTGTAAACTAATTCATTCTGTTCACCCTGCACAAGCGCGTTGACTGCATGTTCTCGTGTACTTCCATATGAAAATTCCTGCCTTTTTTTGAGCCTCGGGTTTACATCAGCAAGGAATGTAGAAAGAGCAAGTCCGAATGGGTACTGTGAATACTGAAGGGATTATGTATGTATGACTGAACGACTGCGTGATATCCGTAATTCAGAAAGAGAAACAAACAATGATTTCGATTGGAAAATAATGCAGTGTAGTTAAGATCTTGCAATTTTGAGATGGATAGACAGATTGATGGATAGATAGATAGATACCTAGTCAGACTAACAGACAGAGAAAGACTAAAATATGTTCACTAATCCTTGCCAGATGTAGACAGAGGCATTATCCATTTCTCCACTTGTCAGGGTGTAGGGTCGGAGGCGCCCCTAGGTCGTCTGTGCGTGGACGACCCGGACGACTGCGACGCTGGGGACAAGACGTACCAGCGGATGGGTCCTCAAGTCTTCGCTATTCTCCCTCAGCACCCGAGACTGCATCATATCACCACCAGTCAAGTCAGGAAAGGAAGGTAAGTGAGGCAGTCTCCATAATCGACGTTGTTTCTTTATCCTTGTGTCTAGTCCATCTTAGCCAAGGGTGTTTTTATCTCTGCCGCAAGTAGGCTTCGGTTACATCCCTTTAAAAAGTAGGTCAAGTCTCCTGCATCTCTGATAACATCAGGTAACCTATTACTGGTTTGAGTGATAAAGCAATTTTTTTTTTTTTCCTCGATGTTACTGTAAATCTCATGGTAAATATAACAAGTCTTCAGTTTTATCTTCTTCTGTGGGTTTTGCATCATGTGTTTTTCTTATTGTTTAAAGCTCCAATTAGGACAAAAGTCCACGTGGAAGCCGGGCATTAATCAGAATATTATTAGGGTAAAGAACGGGAAAAAGATGAGACAAGGAAAAGTATTTGCGAATTTCGGAGGGAGTGAAAAACTTGTAAAAAGTACCGGGTCGTAGTTACTGAGAAAGGACATGGGAGGGTGGAGAGTTCCAAAGATTTGAGGTGCAGGGAAAGAAACAGTTATTAAAACGGCCCACTCTTGAGTTGCCAACAACTACACAGTAATCATGTGATGCAGCAGTTTGCCGAGTAGTGCGTGGTCTAATATATATATATATATATATACACACACGACTTTTGGCCATATGCTTGATCTCTGATATTTACGTCTCGTATCGTTGTTGCTCAGTTTCTTCTCATTGGTCTGTAAAAAGGATATCATGACGTTAAAGGTCAGACAATCCCCAAAACGTAAATTTTATCTTGTCATTCCTAACAGTTTCACACATTTGACACGAAACACTACGTACAGACCAGCACCCACAAGAATTTTGTTTTAATCCACTTCTTTTTTGAAGTGTCTGTATGCCACATTCTGGTTAGCGTTCATGAGAATCGATACAATTATATATTTCTATATGGCTCATAATTGGTACATATCAGATTTGTGAGAGGACCTTTATTTGGATATTCCTAGGAGTCGGAGGTCACCCAAAAGGGCTGAATTTTTAGTACTTGCTTGGCGATATTTCAATTGATTTTTAGGAAATTCGGAACATGATCATGAGCATTTGTAAACAAGAGGGTGTGTGGTAATGATTATGATGATGGTGTGGTTGTGAACAAGATGATAGTGAACATGAATGTGATGGCCAGCGACAGCGAACATGACGGCAAGAGTTAGGGATCTTGACAGTGAACATGATAATCAGCAGTTCTTATGAGTGATAGCAGTTAATGATAGTGAAAGTGGTGAATGAAAATGACCCTGATGATTAGTGTTGATGAAAATGATAACTAGTGATAAACATGATAACAAGTGACGTTGTATGACGGTGAACGAACATGATGGTGAATGATACTGAATATGATGACGAGTGGTCGTGAACATGGTGATGATAATGACCCTAATGATGACTGACAGTGAATTATGATTGTAAATATGAGGACGTGGTTAAGAACAAAACATGATGAGGTGTGATGATAAACATTCACACAAGCGGCATGATATGTTTATTGCGAAGAATGGCTTGTACGCTTCAAGGCTCTAGGTGCTGTGATATTGTGGCAATCTCCTTAATTCAATTTGCAGGTGCGTCTTAACCAAAAAAAGCAGCTTGTGTTGGGCAATTTGTTCCCACCTTCCTTAAGCATTATCCATAACAATTCTTAGTTGCGTCTTGGAATGCACAAACGCGCACAGAATACGAAATAAACTTTTTCCCAGTGCCCGAGACACTTGCTCTGATAATGGCGTGATACCTATAGGTATTTCCTTGCCAGATTATACGATTCCAGGGTACGCTTTCTTAAGTGGTGCTTTGCACTGTAGCCGATCTAAAACTAGTTCCGAATGATGTAACTTATAGCTTTAGATAACATAGACTCTACTTTTTGCTAGAAGATAAGATTTGTGAGAGAATTACGGTAGGATAAGTTTATAGGCCTTTCCGCACGAGCACCCTAGGAACACAAAAGCCTTTATGACCAGTTAGCAGACATTTGCAATGAACACGATCGATTCTAATGTGGGATTTTGTGAGATTAGTATCGTTGTGGGAAAGAATCGCTTCCCAGCGGCTCCGGGCGTGAACTCTCCCTAAACTTGCTTGATAAAGTCCGAATACAGTTTCGTTCAGAAATATATATTATCGCTGCTTGACGATGTTAGAGTTAAGTCGTTACGAATGAGGATCTTATCTGTAATCTTTTAGATGTGAAAGGTTAGGCAAGCCATAGAGAATAGGAGGAGAATCTTATGTACTAATGTATAGTAGACGATTATATTCCATAACTAAGCAAAAATGATGGATGATTGACGTACAGGACTGTCTGTTGTTAAGATGATAGCACATCAGAAGCTCAGAGAGACAACTAGAATGTTAGAGTAAGCTTTGCAGATTGTTGCAGGATAAGGCAAAAGTTGAAACGTAAAAATAAACGATAATATGAAGCACAGATCACTAGAAATAACAGAAGAAAACCTACAGAAATTAATGGTTGTGTAGAAGCAAGAGAATGGTCACCCAGTCAACCTATCCATTAATTTGAAAAACTCAGACTTGGCACAATGAAATGAAACCAAGGCAAAGATCTTAAAAAAAAAAGGAAGCTATTTTCCATTAGCCTATATTTCCCACAGAACATAAATATCCTGTTCCTGACCCAGTCAGAACATAAATATCTTGTTCCTGACCCAGTCTCTATGCCAACAGAGCGGACCATTTTGAGAAGCACTTTCAAAATATACTGTCAATATTTAAATGCAATGGAAGGAAATTAAACGGCATATTCCCTAGAAATAAGATACTTAAGCCTTTGACTGTTCTTTTCAACATCGGTAAATGAATAATTTAAAATACAATCATCGCCTAGTTAGCATGACGTTTGTAGTTGGTAAAGTTGCAGCCATTGCTGCAGGCAATATGCAACACATTTAAGAGATTATGAATGATGCGCGGAATAGTTTTTGACGAAATGTTTCATTTCTGGGAAGTCCTTTTCATTCGGTTTATGATACAACCGTCATGTATGATAAAAGTAGAGTTATCAATATAGATTTTCAGATAGTATTCGGTAAAGTCTTGCATCGGAGGTACTAGTAAAAACTGAGACATATTACAGATGGTGTTCTATCTACATGGTTAGAAAAGTGGTTGACTGACAGTAAAAATGAGTAATGATTAACGGTGGAGCCTGTGAATGGTGACGCGTAACAAGTGGCGTGTCACTGGGATCAGTCTCTGGACCAGTTCCCTTTTTCACGTATATTGACGACACCGTTCAAAGGCTGCTTTGTAAGGTATCAAAGTTCGCAGACGATACTAAGCTAACAATAAAGCTATGACTAAAACTGAACGTCTATTGCTGCAAGATGACAAACAAATTGATAAACTGGGCTCATTGGTAGCAAAGAGATTTTGATCACGAGAAATGCAAAGTTTTACATATTCTCAGCTGATTTAAAAAGGCAAGCTACAGTACAAAATTGTTGAGCTGCAAACGACAGATGACGGAAAGTAAATTCAGCGATTCAGGTGTCATAACCTCTGATAACTAAAGCCTAGGAAGCATTGCGATAAAGAAAGTAGGCATCGTAGGTAGAAAACTCATTCCTAACAAAGATACGCAGTGTGTGGAAATGGTACCTTTAAAAGCTCCGTCTAAGCGAGCTAGAGTACCTTGAAAAGTTTTAATGGACTCCCTTATATTAAGACGGATAAAGGGAAAGTTCCCATTCTTATTTCACGCTTTATGTATTCATTTTAGAGTAGAAGGGTAGCAGTTTTTTCATAGTGTAATTCTTGCATTTTCAACAGAATTTTAAGTAACCGTATTCAAGTGGACTGATATTCATCTGTTGTCAATATTTTGCCTATGTGTTTCGTGAATACCTGTATTTCCATTTTTTTTTAAAGTCAAACGTATTCTTTCTCCTTTTGCTAATAGCAGTACTTATTACATGGAACCCCATAAAAACTTGACTAAACATAAAGACCAACTTTTCGCCAGGCATACCTTTACGCAACTTAAGTTATGAGATACTTGAATACGGGTGATGATTATTACGATAAGAAGCGGAAAGTTCTTAAAAGATACACAGAGAGTTCAGTGGTTAAAGATGAACGTTTTTTCACGCATGATTTTCAGAAAACTAATCGTATTAGACCCAGTAACGTGTAATCTCTTAACTGGGACAAATGATGCCTGTTCTTTAATCCCAGAACATCGGAATAGGGCTCTGAATCTCAATCACGTTGCAGATATTTCTCAAAATTCTAAATCTCAGAAAGAAAAATGTATTCGAGCTATTTTGGATACAGTTGCGTATATAGTTGTTCGAAAGTTAGCAAAGATGGGAAAAATGAAACTGCTGCTTACAGAAAACGAAAGAAGAAACGAGCAATATCTTTTTTTCCATAGAAAGTACATGGTAGTAATGATAGTCATAGGACTCGTAATCGTTTATTTTAATGATTTGATGATAGTGATAATGTATATCTGTGTTGATACTGGGGTCGTGTGTCATTGTATGTGGGTTCTGTGGGAAAAAGTTGACCTTACCGGTAATGGTTAGTTAGGTTAGAGTGTAGTGATGATGGCCTTAGCAGTGAAAATGAGGTAGTAGTTGAGGGTGTATTGTTGGTGGCCTTTGCAGTAAAGATGAGGATGTAGTGATGGAGGTGTAGTGATGTGGTCTTAGCAGTGAAGATGAGGGTGTAATTAGGGGTGTAGGATGATCACCTCTGCAGTGAAGATGAGGGTGCAGTTGGGATGTAGTGATGTTGGCCTTTGTAGTGAAGATGACGAAGTGAAAACAGTACAGTGAATACGAAATCACTTCAGTCTAGAAGTCCTGCCTTGAACTTTTGTTAGTTCAGATAAGTGAACTGTGTAGGTGAGGGCGTAGTGAAGACGAATACAGTGGACACAAAATGATTAAACTAGAGTGAAAGGTGAAAGGCATGAACCTGACTGTATATGTTACAGAGAAGGCTGTTCAAGGTGAGAACAGACCATGGACAAAGTAAAAAAAAGAAAAATGCATGAGAATTAGTGCAAGACAGTTGACGTAAGGAGTAAAAGAGGTGAAGCAGACGTGGTGCAAAGTAAAAAAAAGGGCAGCACGTTGAGTAGAAATCGTTAGCAAGAAAGCGTAAGAAAGCGGTGCGAACAGAGTAAGGGAAACGAAGCAACAAGAATCATCGGGAAAGATTTCGGAGAAACACGATAACCACCAAGATTCTAACGTGTGGTAGGAATAGCGCGTAGCGCTCATCGTTTAAGCGCTCGTTATTAACGGCGTCATTTTCTTCCCCGCATATTGCATGATTGTCGATTCTGAGCTCATCTGGGACCATTTCTGTTCCATTTTCACAGTTTTCTTTTAACGTTTCTGTGTTTGATTATTTCATGTTTCTATTTCTCTTAGGAGAGCATTGAATGTGTTCCTCCTTCTCTTCTCTTTTAAACAACTCTTATATTTTTGTTTGGTAGCCTTTCCTTATATTCTTGCAGATCTAAATAACTGCCTCTTCCCTATTGTGATTTTTTTTTTATGCATCTTACTTTCCTGCGATTATGTACATTCATCTTTCTCAGCTTATAATGATGGCAAGTGTTTTCTGTTACTATTATTTTGCTAGCGTTTCTGAGTTCTCTGAAGTCTTATCTAACGTTCTCTGAAGTTTTATCTGTGTTCAGATTTGCTTCCTGCATGTACGCTGAATATTTCACCATAAGTTTTTTCGAAACAAATGTTCTCATCATAATTTCACTCCTTACTTGACTCGCTAATTTGGTTTCCAAGTTCCAGCTATTCTCTTGTGACTCTTCATTCTAGCTTCTGTCTTGTTCACCATGCGTTTCTATTCCCGTTGACGTCTTGCAGGCAGTAACTATTGTATTGTTAATGTTTCCCCAGCTTATCTGCTCACATTTTTCCTTGCCGGATTAAACTGAAGTTCGTCTCGTCCCGGCTGTATATTACTTTTAGATATTCATGTATATTCTCCAAGTCGTCTGGCCTTACCAGGGATTTTCACAGTCTCTAGTGTCATCGGCAGAATATCTTATAATGCTTTCTCATATTTCATCGACCACGTCAGATATCAAATCATTAGACAATGCTGCTTCTCTCGCACATATTTCCGATTCTTGCTTCCTTAAATTTTAGTCTAAGAAATATACCATCCATTTTCACTCTCTTTTTTTTTTTCTTTTGACACCATATCTGGTAGAATTTTGCAGTTTACCGTGTTAGATACTTAAACAAAATTGAGAAAAATGGGATCCGTTTTTGCTGTTTGCATTACTGTTTCATTTGTTTTCAGGTAGTGTGCTAGCAGCTGTGTTTGTGTACACTTGCTTGTCACAGACCAATGTAGACCTTTGTTGATATAATCATTTCTGTTCTGATGATATAGCGTATACTCCTTGATTCCTCTTTCGAACACTTTTATTCAGACCTTTACGTTCATAATGTTTTAAGTGCTCCGATTCTGCTTTGTGTTCTGTTGACGTGCCAATTTGTGGACTTCATCTACACTGCTGCCATCTAGGTTTTGTACGAGTATCAACGTAACTGGTTTTGCTGAGGACTCTGTTTCTCCTTCTCATCTTGGAAATGAAATTGGTATTGCATCCTTGCCCCCGAGATTATTAATTCGTTTATTGTTGTCTTTTATTTATTAATTTCGACATTTATCATGTATTTTCGTCAGACTAGCTAAATCTATCGTCTACATATTCAATTTTCTTTTTTACCATCGTTGAATATCGACTTGCGTTGGTCTGTCAGCATCGAGCTCATCTTCCCTGTGTTGTTTTCATGTTCTCCTGGAACTTTGAATGGTCCAGTCTCGACTCTTTTGTTTTCTTGTCTGTCTCACGTATAGGAAAAAATACTGTCCTTCGTATCTTCTTCATCTCGCCAAAATTTTCTTTTAATTGATTTTAAATATTTACCAGTTTTTAATTCTGTGGAAAATTATTTTTAAGCTCTACTCCCACGATGTGTTCTTTGTTCTCGCTCTCTGACTTGGAACTTAGCGTCTTTAGCCTATAGAGTTTCTTTTCACATTTCTTCTTACTTTTTTTTATACTTCATTGGCTTTCCCGCTTTAGCGAGGTACCGTCAGGAGCAACCAAACAATGGCTTCATGTCCACACTTCCAGTATCTTAACTGTGACATTGAATTTAGTACTGGAGCCGGAGCCTACCAGTGACAGACAAACCTACCATCCACATATTTCTCCATGGTATATCTTGACCGCTTCTTATGCCCTTGTTCAACCCAATGACAGCATATGCCTCCCTGTGCATCGTATTACTTCAGTTCCTTCTATGCAATGTATGTGTCTCGCCTTCTTGAATATTAAGGTTCCAACACCCAAAAGCCTCTCTCACTCCATCCTTCTTCCTTACTCTCGATTTTCAGCTCTCCTTTGCTCCCTCCACTTTCGACACACAGTCATCTCAGTCAGTCTTCCTAAGCTGATAAGCTTCACATGTGCAACCCATTTCAGCACATCCTGGTCGGCCATCTCTCTAACGCTGTTATTTCTTACTCGATCAACTTGCCTCACGCTGCATATCGTCCTCGGATATTTCATTTCCAGCGCCATCATCTTCCTTCCTCGCTTTGGCGTTCGGGACCCAGTACTCTCATCCATACAACACTGTTGGGAATGCTGTACCTTTCACTCCACTCATCTATGCCTTTACAGAGACGGACCTCTCCTTCCACATGATCATTAATGCAACGAAGTCCGTATCCCCTTCATCCATTCTCTGGGTGTCTTAAAGTCCCCTTGGCTCCATCCACAGCCATGTCCACTCGCATGTACGTAAAGCACTCCGCTTCCTCCAGTTTTTTTTCCTTTTTTAAACTTAGTTTTGAACCATCGTGGCTTGCAACCTTTGCTCCATTTCATTAATTTTTCCACGTTTCCTCATTTTTTTTTTCCTTTCACACACTCCCAGACTATATCACCTGTTTTTGGAGTTTCTCTTTGGAGTCTACCACGATGAACCGTGTCATCTGCTCTCGCATTTAAGGGTTAAACTAAAGTGTTCCTTATTCTCAAGGACCGTCTGTTTAAATAGGAGTTTATAGTTGGTTAGGTTTAAAGTGCAAAAATATGGAAAATACTGCAATTACCATCCTTGAAGATTAAAAGGGAAAGAGGGGATCTAATATGACATTAAAAAAAGCTCTGACCAGACTGAGTGATTTGGGTAAGGATGTGTTTTTCGAAGCTGGCCTGGAGTAGGGTAAGGTAAACCAAGAAAAATTAACGCCGAAAATACTTTGAGTAACTGACTGTTGAAATTCAGTTGGTGAGAATACAGTGTGTCCATGGAATATGAGTATTATCAAAAAAGGTTAGTAGGTGTCCCCAGAACAACTACTACACTTTTGATACTTCCTCACCCCTCAGGCTTAACATATTGTAGACTCGCCTCTTGCTCCAAGACCCTCGCATTTGCCTTCCCCATCCATCCCTTCTACGAATAGATTCAGCAGCCATAGTCACACAACAGGTCGTTGACGAAGACCCATCATCTTTAAAAACAACTCGCCCTTTACACCACTCACCCTGTATCCCACCCACCCTATACCTTACTTACCCTATACCTTACTCACCCTATACCCCACTCACCCAACATCCTACTCACACAGGTTTGACTCTTTCTAAAAATAAAAAAAAGGAATCCACATTGTGTCATATATTTAGCACTATATGTTCGCACGATCTTCAGAACAAATACCTTGTCCACACACACACCTACCTCCCTTGAAGCTGCATTATACCTCCCACATCAGGTGCTCTATGCATGCCACCACCCACCCATACACCATACCAGGTGTACTCAACGGACTTGTACCTCTGTCGTTCGATCATTCAATTATTTTTTCTCCTTGCCTTTATACATGAGCATTATGAATGCACTGTCAGTCCTCAGGCACCTCACCTTGTGTCCGAAGAACGAATAGCTTGAATAAACGGCCAACGCCACTGCCACCCCTTTCTTGAGGAATTCAATTCGCTCCTTCCACTCTTCCAAGCATTTTTCTTGCAGGGCTTTCACTGCCTCCTCTCTATTGACCGTGCCATTCGCCATGACTCTCACTTTGCGTGCCTCTTCGTCCCAAACCAACCACTTCTGCAGAGCATTTAACCGTCCTTCGGAATACTCACTCAGTCTCTCTCCATTTCCTTTGTTTTTATTACCACTTCCCACCCACTTTCCACAATGTTTCCCCATTTTCTTTTTTCTCCTTACATATTTCACCTGTTTCTGTGACATTTTTTCTAATGTTCGATATTCTACTACATCATTTCTCATTTGATATCTTTTTTCAGCTCTCCCGTCTTTCTTTTGAACACCTGCTCTTCCCAATCACTTGCACTCCTTCGCTGCAGATAATATTCATACATCATCTTCTCTTCAACGAGAGATTTAGAAAAGTCACTCTCCACCCTTTCCTTTATAAAAGAGCATTATGAATTCACTCAGCTAGTCCTCAGGCGCTCATGTCATGTCATACACTTCACCCGCACACATCAACCATCGTTTTGCTGAATGCTCTCCACTCCTCTTCCACTCCATTGCTTTCGTTGATCCTCAGCCTGTGCCATTCTTCAGTCGATCCCTCTGGGTATCTCTGCACGCAGGCCACTTCCCCAAGTTATCTGTATTTCAACACTCTCCGACTTATATTATTAACCCGTTTTCTCCAAAGCCACCATAAACTTTCACACTCGTTTTCTTTGTCATTTTGTTTTGTATGTTTTGTGGTGAATATGGTTTATTGCATTCTCTTGTGTACACACACACACACACGCATATATATATATATATATATATATATATATATATATA
>JAYMFT010233203.1:0-11161 GCA_038088735.1 Panulirus argus
CTCTCTCTCTCTCTCTCTCTCTCTCTCTCTCTCTCTCTCTCTCTCTCTCTCTCTCTCTCTCTCTCTCTCTCAGCTCAGGAAGTGAGTCCCTCCTCCAGCCACCAGCGTACAAGAAACTCAGAACGTCTTCGCCCTTGAGCTCTGGTGAACTTGTTACGCGTCAGCTGCACTGATGACCGTACAGAACCCTTGTTGTATATATTGCTGCCTTGACTGCCAACAGGCGCAGCGGGGTCAAGGACAGCATAAGCTGCTGGTCGGCCCTAGTGGCACATATCTTAAAGAAAAAGATTTTGAAAAAGAATCAGAAGAGCCTCAATATTTTCAAAGCAGCTCATTCATATCAGCAACAAATATAAGTTGTCATAGAATGTGGTCAACAACTGGTCAGGACCTGCAGATGTTCCTCTCCGGTGTCAACACACAGGCCACCGTCCAGACAGTACACAACACCGTCTAAAACCTTCAGAGTTCCGACCACCAATAGTTTCTTCCAACACACTCGACAGCCTCCCCAGGCATGTCTTGCCCAGGCTCCCACTCCACACGGCGATGGGAACCTAATCTATTAGACGTGAGGATGTGAAATATGGCGATAGGTGGCCCACTGGCCCCCACTTTCGCTAATTACTTCACGTGTGTAACTTAGAGACCCAAGTGCTGCAGGACCGGTTCATCCATCACTCCCCTCCACCTACTGCCACTTTGTGCCTTACGTATACGAGCTGATGTGATACGAGACGAGAAGCATTTTCAGCAATTTACGACCCGAGCAACACCAGTGACAGAACCGTTCTTGGACACAAAAGCGGTCGGTGGCAGCTAAAGTAAATCTGGTTGTCAGACCCCGTCTGAGCTGGATTGCTGTGTTAGTCCTTCCAGGAATCGCCCTCAGTCATACCAAAGTGGCATAGTATGAGCATTCCACCGTCGCCCCCATGAAACTGTTTTAAGTTTGAAAAACCATCGTATGACTGCTCATCGTCTTGGACAATACAGAACTCTACAAGGAGTTAAGAACACTTATGGACAACGCTACCAAAACTAAGAAGGTCGAGTCTCAGGGCAGAGTTGATGAAATTGGTGACCACTGCCAGATAGCGAGGGCCTATCGGACTGGAGGACGAGTTCATCAAGAGACTATCAACAGTGGCATCACACATGTTAGCCTCCAAGATCATCCTAAGCTCTCCATGTATTGCAAGAACAAGACTCGAGACCAGATACTGACCCAGCTTCTCTTGCAGAACCCGTCCAGTTATAGTTGGCTCACGTGTTTCGTGAATTCATAAACACGAAAGTAGACAGTACGCTCGAGAGCTACGTCTAGGAGACGGGTCCACCCCACAGCCACGTCCCAGCACTTAGAGTCATCGAGAGGAGACAGTTTAACTCGAATTTCACCAGGCAGCAGGAATTCTCAGACCAGCACAAGAAGTCAGCGTCGACTGACAGCTGAGGCGCTTTTGATCTCAGGAACTCAAACGTGTGTCAGCGTTCAAAGCGCTGGTTACGACTGGATCGTTCAACTTATTTTCTTTTTTGCTACCAATCACCCAATCATAATCGTCGATGCAACTGACGTCACTTTCTACTTTTCGGTACACATTTTCCTATATCTTTTCAGATAAAAGTTCACTTAAAAGATCAATTTCTTACATCAATCTTGGCTTCATGGAGATGCAATCCTCTAGAGACAGACTGATGGATAGAGTGGAATCTCGTGGGCATTTACGTGGAGTTTCCACACAGCCTTTCCAGCCAGTGTCTGGAAACAGAAAATGTCAATATGGAGAAAACTAACAAATCATTGATAAAGAAACTTGGGTCTCTTGAGCATGTCTCGGAAAATACACACACGCTCACGTACAATCACACATGAATACGTAATTCAATCATCTGTTTTCGAAGTCTTTCAAGATCATAGAACATTAGTCGACAGCGGTACCAGCAGTAGTGAGGACAACTGAAGCTTGGCCGGGAACACAGGCGAAGACAAGAACATTACTTGCGGAAGGAAGGGAGCAGCAGAGTAGTGACAGAAGTACCGTCGTCAGTGGCAGTAGCAACAGTGACAGCTGTAACCCTAGGAGCAGAGGCAGGAGTGATGAAAACAATTGGAGTAGAGGCAGTGAAAGGTATATGAACAGGATCATTAGTAATGAAAGCATCAACGGTATAACCAGTAACAGCTGTAACAGCATGAGCAACAGCTGTAATAGAAGAGTGACAGAGGTACAGCTTCTAAGAAAAAGTTTTTTTTCAACAGACACATTGTTCTTGCCCAACTCAGATTGGGCCTTAGATACTCATAGGAGTTTGCCCAAATGAAGAACTTTACCAGCAAAAATGTTCGCACGCCCTGCAACATTATATACTTGACTGTTGTGAGATGAATGAATTCAGAGTTGATTCCTACTGAACATTAAAAAATATGTGTATTGCATTGTGAAAGCGTTCGTGAGGTATCTGAAAAGTATCCTAGCTTTGAGTACTGAAAATAGTTCCATCGTTAAATACCTTGTTATGTAATTGAATCATTGTCTTTCACCCTGTGTAAACAGTTCACCTACTATTATGTAAACTGCTGAATGATTCTTTCAGTGCTCCCCAGTCCTTGTCAACATTGTCTTTCTACATAACACGTAATTCAGTCACTGAAGCAGAGTACCTGGACCTTTTGCGTACTCCGCGTCCTCTGTTGCGTCACCACCAACGAGGACGGGCAGGAGTACGCATTGGCTTCCCGGCAAAAAATCGGAGAAATCCTCAGTTTTTTGAGATTTCACCCCGCCTGACTCAGCAGCAGCAGCTACTGTCACGATGAAACACAACTTTCACACGAAATCATAACCAATTTTCTGCTTCCGACCCTACACGACTATTGCCGTCGTTCTGCACGACCACTCTCATCTCCACTACACGACTGCTCTTACCCTCACTGCACGATCACTCTCACCTGAAGTGCACGACCACTCTCACCCACACTACTCGACCACTCCCTTCTGACCGAACACACTGTCAGTCAACCATCTTGCCATGCGGAAGGGAGGGTGGGAAAGACCCTCCCTCCCAGGCCCCCCACTTCTCCCGGAAGGGGGGCCGACCTAATGATTTACAAACTCCCATAATTTCTCGACAACTGAAGAGACAAAAACCCACCAACTAACATTCCTCCCGCACCTGATTGCTGCAGCCAGATTATTGTCTCTCCTGCAGGACGTGTGAACCACCCAGCCTCAGGTGTTGCTGCCTCCTGGCGGGGCCGGTGGTGGGAGGGAGAGTGTTGTAGATGGTGGAAGGGTGGGTGTGGCTGGTGGTGGGAAGGTGGGTGTGGACGGTAGTGGGAAGGTGGATGTGGCAAGTGGTGGGAGGGAGAGTGTGGACGGTGATGGGGAGTGCATAGGAACGAGAAATAATGAGGCCTCATGATCCTTTCACGGGGGTCTTTGCTATAGTATTTTCAACTATGGCATAAATCAGAAGGCAGAACCATCCACCTCTCCCTCCGGCTCAACTGCCAGCAGGAAAAAAGAAAAAATTACGTTAAGAAAAAACACGACATACGTAGATGGGAGCCCTTATACTGCCATGGAATATCTATAGGAAAGTGTGGTTTAGAGAGAATGTTCAGTCCTATTTAAAGCAACTTGCAGAACTGAGTTTGGAGTTTAAAAAAAAGGGGGTTGATTAACTAGTATTCCAGCAGGATCATTTACTGATAGCAGATATCACAGAACTATTTGTTTAGCCTTGATTTATATGTATTGATAGTTTTTATATTGGTACGTTTAGTTGAAGATCATTCCCGGGTTCTATCTCTTTACAGCTGAAAATGCTTTTGCTCTCATTGTTATCACAACTCCTTCCTGTAATCTTAACACCGTTCACTGAATATTTGAATAATGTGAAGAAATCTTATAAAGCCGATGTTATATCAAAATTGCTTACTATTTTTCTTTTTTCTTAATTTCCTCAGAGTCTGAGCATTTTTAGAGAGAATAACTGTAGGGTCTGAGTCTCCTCATAAGGCTTATTTCTGAGTGACGGGATAACCTTGGTTGCTTTTTTTTTTTCATTCATTCTAGTTTTTCTTCATCTTTCTTCAGGTTTGGTGCCCAGAAATGGACAGCACAGTCGGAGTGATGTTCGACCAAGGCGTCATAAAAAGTAAGTACTGTATCCTTTGTTTTGCAGTCTATATTTCTGCTTTGAAACGTAACGTCTTGTTGCTTTATTGTGTACAGCTTGGCATTGTTTTCCGTATTTCATTTCACAACCGATAATCACCCAAGGGTTTTTTTCTTCTTTTACTTCTTGTAATGTTTAAGTAAACCTTTTTTGTTCATGATTAATGTTTTCATTGTCGAAGTGCATTGCTTTGCGGCTGCATATTTTGAAATCCATTTGGCTTGTCGCTGACCATTCAGTTTGTGTCTAAATCACTTTGAATCTTCAAGCAGAGTTCCCTTTGACTGGGTTGTGTTTTCTCATTTCTTTTTTCGTTGCCAGACTAGGAAATTCTGCTGGTGATCTAGATGATGAAAAGATTAGGTAGGACTATGCCTTGTGGTACACCATTCATCACGTGAAGCAAGTTGGACGTTTCTCCATTTTATACCACTCTTTATGTCCTATTTGTGGGTCAAGCCGGTATCCGTGCTTAGCTTCTTTGTCAAAGGTTTTAAGAGAGTCTAAGTCTATAACATCAGAAACAAATTAGAGTCCACATTTATCATATACATAAAAAGAATTCAGTCAGAGACATGATACATCCAGCTTGGTTCTTCCCCTCCACGACCTCTTTTCACCTTTCTAGGGACACTGACTCTCTCAAGGAGGAATATTGTATTCTTGAAGCTTCTCCGCATCTTCTTAACAGTGTCATGGCGCATTTTGTCGAAGGCTGTTTATTTAGTGTTTCGTAAGATATTGTTGTTTTCTCTGAAATCGTGGGACATTTTACAGTGTATTCGACAGTATTATGTTTGCAGCTCTCTGGCTCTTTAGCGATCTCGCAGTTGTTCATTAGGTCTCTTTTTGTGGGCACCACCATATCTAGTATGCTATTACCTCTAGTGGGGCCTCGATTCATATAAAAATCAGCCTTCATTTGCATCATTTAGTTTCATACGCTCGTGGTCACCTGTCAGTAGATCCCTCTTATGTTGGAGTTTTTAAAAACTCCTACAATTATTTACTCAGTGTTATGTACTAAAGATTTACTCTCCTCATACAAAGTTCTATCGTTTTGTGCATAACACCTTCTTCAATATATTTAGTTTATAGACATTATATCCTGCTTGTTCGTCAGAATTTATCCATATATCTGTGGCTAGGATATCAAGCTTTTCTGACAGATGTATGATGTCAATTATCGCATTAGATTAACCCCGCTGGCATTGGTGTAAAACCGTTCTGGCTTTGACCAGAAAGTCAAGAAGAGTATATCTCAAACCTGTGAGGTCAGATTACCAAGCTCAGGTCACTTGGGGCACTGACCCAGCCGACTGTGGTCACAACTGACCTGATCGACTGCTGAATTCCTGGATCTATGTATCATGCCCTTCACATTTTCCTGTTCAAACCTCCTTAACTCATTCGTCTTAAATCTAAGCCAGCCTTGCATCACCGACCCAGTCTAAAGGGAGGCTATCCATAGCAATCAAGCTACTGTCTCCACTAAAACAATCCCGCAAATCTGTATAGTCAATGCCCCATCTTCTGCAGATGCGCTTTACTCTACCACAAATACTTGTTATTCTACTCAGAGTCGTACTTAAGAAGAGGTAACACTGCTACAAACTTCCTCCGTCTTTTTCTAAAGTTTATAAATGTCTTGTCTTTCCAGATAATATCATCTGATATGCTGTGAACCACGTTGTTTGTTCCAGCCTGTACGACAACTACATTAACTATAGCAGTTTCTCTAGATGTGTCACGTACCTTGAGTGTTAAGTCATCCAACCTAGCTCCAGGGTACCACAGCCTTCTCCAATTTGCTTCTACCACAGAACTCCGTATCTGTCTAACTATCTAGTTAAAAATCTCAGAGGGTAGGGCTAGGTTCTTCTGTTTCTCCTCCCAACGCTTTAGATCTATTATTAGGTTCCGTCTCTTTTATTTCCACCAGACTTGGGTTTTGCCTCACTCCTAACCGCCTGAAAATTACCACTTCTGTCCATTGTCGTCTCCACTGAGTGTGGACGATTACAGAAGATTGGGTGTGGAAGACTGGGTTTAGACGATCATGGGAGGGTCGCTGTCGACGATGATGGGGAGAGTAGGTGTAGACGAATGTGGGGAGGCTGGTTGAGGACGAAGATAAGAGCGCAGGTGTAAACGATGATTGGAAGATGGTTATGAAAAAGGAGCACTGGTGGGGTGGGAGGGGGTGCGAGCCACAGGCAGAACCAACGTCCACAAACAGGGACACGTCGTCTGTGCTTAGCGATGCGATGAAATGTATTTCATGAAGCGACGCAGCTTCTTAAATCGATGTGTTTCGTCTCTGCCGCTTGCGTCCAGTCGAGGGCGTTAGCGCCTTCCGTCGGCAGCCGGCGGAGTCGTCAGTTACTGCCTTGGGATGGGCCTTGATGTAATGTCAAAGCTGTGCTGGGGCGACGCTTGAGGCGACCCTTAGGCTGATGGTCAGGGCGTCGCTGGGTGCAGCCACAAGGCCGGTAGTCTGGGCGGTGCTGAGAATTTCAACAGGTAAAGTGAGCAGGAACCGAGACGTGGAGTCACGCCAGACACTCACTTCCTTCCGATACCATGACAGTTGCTCTCTTGTTGTTCAGTCATTAGCGTTATAATCCAGGAGCTGATATGTCTTTATTCTTCGTACCTCCCCAGAGACCAGGGAGAACCGTGCTGGTCTCTACTGAGACAAGAGAGAACCCTGCTGGCCAACTAGGGGGTTCGATTTTCTTGTGTGCAGTAGAGAACATTTAATCCTCCATGACAAAATTCGGTTCTGGTTATGCTTTGGGAAATGTTTCTCAGAAGATGGATACTATGTTATCATGGCCATTTGATAATCAGTCTATGTAGATTAGATTGCAATTATGGATATTTGTATCAGTCGGTCAGTTTAAACATGCATAGATTTGTACATACATATGTCCATACATAAATGCACAGGCACATACGTAGTCACCCATAAATATGAATTCATTAGTATTCTAATACACACGCACACACACACACACACACACACACACACACACACACATACACACACACGCGCACACCTGGCGGAGGTGTGGCACTCTTTTGTCACAAAGACTTTCGTCCAGCCCAGCTGACAGTTAACATGCCTGAGGATCTGGAGGTGTTATGGGTTAAGGTTTCGCCCACATTAGACCCGCGCCAGACCGGTATCACCATTGCTGCGTGGTCTACCACCCGCCGCGCTCCCAGACTAGGGAGGCACATGTAGAACATGTTACCTACACCTCTGACACGCTCAGAAAGAGGCGACCTTGCTCTAAGCTTGTGATATGGGGGACTTCGATGAGACAGACACCAAAGTCCTCTAAAAACAGCTACGTTTACCTCAGATTGTTCACTACAAACTCATGTAAACAGGATGGACCGGATATCAAGATATCAACGGTAAAAGTGAATGGAAATATTTACGAAACACAGCAGGAAAGAAGGCGCGCACTAACACAAGGAAAACCAACAACAAGAAGGCAAACACTCATCCGTAAAAGCTTGAACAAACGCAAGCACTGCAGTAAGCTTATATCCTCGCTGTATTCAGCCGTCAGCTTCATGTCAACAGGAACGATACCCCAAAACAGAGGCAGACATTCACCACCTGCAGAGACCCGCTCCCGCCCCTCGCCTCGCCTCGCCCCTGGCACTTGTGACTCAAACGAACTGGAGAAAAAACTTGATTTATAAAACACCTACGATGGCTTCTGGCAGCTATAACCACCAACCAGAAAATTACACCTTGTCACTCACTCGAACACGCTCGCCACGTTGTTTCTCACTTTGACACGAAGTCTCATAAAACCGAATGGTGGGAGACACAGAGAGACAGAGACAGAGAGACACAGAGACGGAAGGGAGAAAAGAAAAAAGACATAAAACCCTCACAGCCAAGACAATTTTCTCACCAATGGCGCGCCAACACCGCCAATCCATCTTGTTGGAACAGAGAAAAAGGAGGAAAAAATGTAAGAAATAGACGTCCATTACAGACTATACCTAGTACATTTAGCAGCAATTCTTCTTCCTGTCAGACAACCTGTCATTTTCCCGAGGTGGCAAATGCCTGTGACACGAACTGTTGTCCACGGAAGGGGAGGCGTTGGTGGTGCGGGAGGGAAGGGGGGGGAGGGGGGAGGAATAATGGCGCTCGTTGCCCTGTAATTTGCCGTTTTGACGTTTAATTTAACGTTAGGCGACGTGTCTAGGGTGCCTATTGCCGCAGTGCCCTGTAATCTGTCTCTGATGGTTGGCAGAGGGAGGCCGGGACCAGATGGATGTGAAGTTTTGGTAGAGTTCAATTCAGTGTGATGGGGGCCGGTCTCCCGGGCCAGGCCTGGCCAGCACGGCGGGACAGTCAGTTGACGGGAGTGTACGGCAACAGACGGCAGTCAAGCCTTGCAAAATACTTATTTGCTGAGGAGAATGGAGTCGTGCCCAGTGATTGTGAACAATGAATGCAAATAGCCTTCAGCAACACACGCGATAAAAGGCATGTGGTGAAGATAATTGTCCAATAGAATCAACAGCTCCAGCGGCCGGGCGAGGCTCTCGCCCCAATTACAGGTAAACGCTGGTAAGAGAAGTTTACTACAGCAAGGTAGCTGGCGCTGTCTTAACCTTGGTAGTTATTACTATCATAACATGGTTGTTAACACAGTAAACTGGGTGGTTATCACCACTCTGACAATGCAGCTGACACATTAACGCGGGCAGTTACAGCACCACCGTCAAGCAGAAGCCGTCCGCCATACCTTACACTCCCCAGTCTGACCTCAATACTTGACCCACTTGAACTACATCGCCGCCTAAGGTGTCTTTTCTTCTTGTGCAGGTATCAATCTGGCTCCTGCTTCCGAGAACTGGCTGGCTGTGTGTCGCAGCCAATAGCTACAGCACATAACACTTGGTAAGATTAATATGTGGCCATTGATCACACAGGATGTCTCCTTCCCTACACCTCTGAGCTGTGGAATTGTTTACCTTTACTTCTTGTTTACTACGACTCTACTGTATTCCAGTCAGGTCCTCCAGTTGCCCCACAACCTTTAGATTACCTTCCCCTTCCCTCCTTACGTCTCTGACCTTTGAACCCTTTTGTCCGTGACTGAATCCTTCGATGTAAAAGTGTAATAGGGTAGTTAGCACAGTAACGAGGGAATTATCACCACCAGCCTCTCATTACTGCTGGTTGTAACGACACAACTACCCTCACAAACTTCAGGTCTCGATAATTACCTTTAATATTTAACAACCCGGGCGAATTGTGCAGGGAAGCGAAGGCGTTAGAGGATACAGCGCGATAAATGGTCAGACATTAGGTAGTGTTGACTCAGAAAAAGTTGTAGACTTATGGAAAAGAAAAATCAAGCTTTAGTTGTAGGATATTTGTGCGTTGTGTTTGGGATACTCCTGGCGTTAATGTTTTGATACTGAACTGTTACAAGAGAATACAGCATGAATCCTCCAAGAACCATGTCTCTCCTTTCACATACTTACTCCTCCAAGATGGTGAGAAAAGAACATTCCCACTCGAAAGATTTCTCTCCTCCAAGAACCTCATATCTCATATCTGCAAGAACCTTGCAACAATACTATTCCCAGAAGTAACTCCAAGAATTCCAGCTTCGAGCATAATAGAAAAAGCTCACTCCATCACTCTGCTTCCACACTTCCTGAAAAGCATTCTTGGTGTATGATTGCCTCAAGAAACTCCCACAAAGTAACCCACACAGGATGTGACGTAATCAACTTCAAGAATTTCGTCAAACAAAAAGCTGGCGCGTCATTCAGAGAATTCCGTGTCTCTGTCCATCATAATCATGAAACACCTCCTCAAGCAGACCCTCCTGCCTGCTAGGATTAAAGGCAACACGAGATTAATACTGAGATATGACACCATGACAAAAATTTGGTCATGATGAATATCCTAATAGAAAGTCCTTTGTTGCCAGGGTTCCATTATTCCATCAGCGGTCTCCTGCCATTAAGAGAGTTCTCCAACGTAGTATTACGAAACATTTGTGGGAGAATGACGCAATATTGGCAGTTACGACTGTAATCAAAGCAGCAAATTGTTTTTCTTGATTACAGCCTGCATGGCAGTAGGAGGAACGGATCACACTGACGGGTCATTCCGGCACAAGTTGTGAGTTGTCCAGCATTGAGACACCTCGCGGTTGGCACCGGTGGCGGCACAAGCGCCAGTACCTGGTGCCGGGTCTTGATCCTCGTTCCATCTTCCTCCTCAATATCGTACACGTTCTTTCCAAAAATTTCTTATTTCTTCGCTGTTGTTATCTTTGTTCGGTTGTCCAACACACATTTTCAAATGTTCTACTCTTGATGTGTTGAAGTTTGCACATGTGGACGATCGGATCCTGTGGTGGGTGCCATGGGTGAAGTGAGAGACACACAGTTCGAGTCTAGGTTGCCATGGGTAAGTGATGCACATTACGCTCGTCGAAGGAAACTTGTTCGTATGCAAACACCCCAAGACTGCCCCATGACACACACACACACACACACACACACACTTACAAGGAAGGAGTGCAAATAACTGGGAGATGTATAGGGGAAAGCGGCAGGAGGTCAGGAGGAAGGTGCAAAGGTTGAAAAAGAGGACAAATGAGAGTTAGGATGAGAGAGTATCGTTAAACCTTAGGGAGAATAACAGGATGTTTGGAAGGAGGTAAATAATGTGCATCAGACAGAACAAATGGGAACATCGGTGAAGGGGGCAAGGGGGAAAGTGATAACAGGTAGTGATAAAGTGAGGAGGAGATGGAGTCAGTATTTTGAAGGATAGTTGAATGTGTTTGATGATAGAGTGGCAGATGTAAGGTGTATTGGTCGGGGTAGTGTGCGAAGTGAAAGAGTCAGGGAGAGTGGTTTGGTGGAGAGAGAGGAGGTGGTGAAAGCCTTGCGGAAGATGAAATCC
>JAYMFT010233214.1:0-11161 GCA_038088735.1 Panulirus argus
TAGCGCGCGCACACACACACACACACACACATATATATATATATATATATATATATATATATATAACATGAAGCAGACAAAACGATGTACAGAGGAATTTTATGAAACAATGGAGCCAAGTTATTAGCATAAATATACAGGTTCACGCAGATAAGAGAATAGACTGCGCTATGTGTTATGTGAGACCGTAAAAGATAATGGAATTGCTCATAAAATCTAATTAAGGTATTTGCCTAAATAGGCCACAAGAATTATGGTAGCTTTTAGAGGAGGCGCAGTTCTAGTACCTTAATCTTGGCTTGCCATTCCCACGCGAACACTTGAGATATGTATGTTTTAGTAAATTACCCTGGAATCCTTCGTAGAAAGGGTCATGATATTATCCAGGCCCCTCGCTCCAAGTGGTCCTACAGCTCCAAATGATGCGCTATGCTCAGTAGCAGGGAAATGATGGACGCCTATAACAGGCAGGGTGCGTAAAATGTACCTAGCAGCAGCCTGCCGTATATTCCCTCACCTCATGATTGTCAGAGTCCCACTCGACTCTTGCAGGAGCAGCTGGACCCCAGCCATCCAGCAGAAGAGGAAGTGACCCAGTATGCTGGTGAACCGCCAGGGGAAAGTAGGGAGGTCGGAGGCCAGGCATTATGGTAGAGTGAAATTTTGTCATAATATAGAATAAACAGTGACAGGATGGCTACGACCTGGATACGGGCGCTTGGATGGTGTGTGTGTGTGTGTGCAGGCGTCAGGTAAGGTTAGAGGAATCAGCAACAGGACGACTCGTAAAGGCGTAGCTTTGATTTGAAGGACGATGTTGCCTGGAGTAGGATGACTTTAGAGTACAAGTGTTCATTCTCAGGACATTAACGATTGAATTTCTTCGACATCTTACGACAGTCTTATGTCTTCTCTGCTTTACCTCACGAGAAGAACACATAAACAGACTATACTGATGCGTCTCAACCAGGACTGAATTTTCCTAGGCTGAACATCCAGTGCCCAGTTTTGCTCATTGCGTAAGGGTTGGGGAAAGGTCAACCCTCATACACAAACCAAACAATCTCCCCGAAGCTCACAGAGTCACAGGTTGACAGCAGTTGGGCTGGTCGGTAGTTCAAGTCGGCCACGTCTACATCGACTCACATACCCCCACCGTCTCTGAAGTGTGGTATGACTGAGTCCTGGTTCTATACCTCCACCACAGTACCGCTCATCTTGGGTTCCATTCAAGGCTCTCAGCCGATCCTGCTCGCGTCTTGAGTCGTCCACGGACGAACCACTGGATCACTACAACCTCCCTCGACTGGAGTAAACCACGTTTCCACACTAACTACTCGCAAGAGACCACCAATCACTTCCTTTACTTTTCACATTCCTACTTCCCACCTTCTTCTGTACACTCGCTCCTTGTGTTCTCTCTGCATATATATATATATATATATATGGAGAGAGAGAGAGAGGAGACCCCTCTGTAATGAACAAACAATGACAGGAAACAAAAAACGCAACAAAACCCCAAGTTACAGTACAGCGAGACCGGATGTCTAGCCGTTAGTGTATTAGTTTCCATAAAAAAATAAATGAGAAAAGTGTATTTACACATGTATCCGCTGATACGCTTTTGCCTGAGACAGTTACAGTACAGGTGGTGTGTATTTCCTTTATCTTTCGGAAAAAAATATGGGTAAAAACTATTCTTGCGTTATACGGTAAAATTGATTCATTCCGTCGATCAGATCGTCGCCGACAGATGGCGTGATATGCGCTTTCGTACATAACTCCGTCCATATTTTTTTCTTTATCTAATTAATGCTAAATGATACCGTAGATATTAATTCGCAACTTTTGTTTACTGTGGTGCGCAAATTTTTAAAAGCCAACAGATTGCATGAGAATGGTGGTATATTCTATAAATGGAGATTTTCTTTTTTTTCTGTCTACAGTTAGTATAGCTGAACCTGCATAATTTTCCAATAAGATTTAAAGTTGGTGCACTAGATTTCCTATTTAAATCGTATTCGTCATCGAGTATCAACTCGCTGCATCGTTTTTATTTTTCTGTGAGGGTCGAATAGAATCAAGATTTTTAAATTGCACATGACACCCACTCTTCATTTTGACGCACGTTTCCTTGTATCGTACTTCACATTTATTTCATTACTGATGTATGTGGAAAACGGGAACTTCCTGGGATTAACGCTGAAGTTAGATACTTAGATATTTGTTATACGCTTTCCTCGTTGTTGTTGGTACGAATGAAGCCGGTGTCCGTTAGTTCCTCTGCGGCCGCGGATGTGGACCGACTTTGCCAGACCCTGATTTCACGTCAGTCTCAAGTTGTACAAGGCCCCATACACGATATCAATGGGCTATCATATAAGAGCTTGGGGGAGACGCGGTGTATGCTATCATTATTGAACTGCTATATAGGAGATAATGAAGAAACTAAACAGCCACTGAGCCCGCTGATTTTGTTTACATTTAGAGGCGGCTAGCCTAAGGAGATGAGACCCGGCATCGGCTTGTTTCTCCCTGACTTAAACTCATTTAGTAAAGATATCATACGACGTCTTATGGTTGCTAGGTGGTGTACCGGTCGAAAGGAGGTAGACTGACGGATCTCAGTTACCGGAGAAGGATCTGGTACATGTGGGGTCAGAAGCTGCTCTTAAGGTGGTCAAATTCAAGCTCCCAAAATAACTTGATATAAGGAAGAATCAGAAAAATGTTTACCGCTTCACAGAAATATAAAAAGATAAACATTTTCCATAAACTCAAGAGGCAGACAGTGCATGACTAGGAACTGATGTTCAAGAGGCAGGCAGTTAACTGTACATGACTTGGAACTGATGTTCCAGAGAAAGAGTAGCTGGAAGTGAAGAGATTTACTCTACAGAAGCTCAGCAGCGACAAGAAGGTGACGAAAGACGACATGACTGGGATAGTCTTTGTGCTGAAGAAACGTCCTGTAGTGCCGCTGTGACCAAGAACAGCATACCTGTAATGGGGAGGCGAGGCGCCAGACAAGAGTGAGGCGAGTGAGGGTAAGACACTCTGGGGATTTTGCATACACCTGGTATTCGTTCGGGAATAGATAAGGTGTTATAGGTGTCAGAGGTTTGGACATGTGAGAGCCAGGTGTACGCTGAGGGAGGGCTCAGGTCTGTCCTAAGCAACGACGGATGGGACATTGTATGGAAAAGGCTTGGAAATCACAATTGTTCGTTTTGGCCACGAGCAGAGCTTCAGAGAGAGACAGAGACTGAGAGCGATTCCATGAAACAGAAGTTTATCCCTGATTCACAGCCTCGAACCATCGGCCTGGAACAAAGCGAACCAGCAGCTTAATGCAAACTAAGTACACAAGATTTCCCACCTGTTACAACAACACGGAATAAAGAAATTCCGAAACCCTTTCTCTTCGAATGAGGCTTCACAGCCCGGTATCCTGACGGAACCAGGATTTCTGATGAAACGAAAGGGGAAGTCTTTTAGTGAAGTGCAACGAGAAGCAAATCCTGTTCTCGATGAAACAACCCCATCGACTACATGTAGAGGAGATAGGCAGACAGTATTTGAGACGACTACTCAACCAATACGCCAGAAGACGACCTTGATAGTGAAACGCGAAACTGTTTCGAATCTCTTGGTTCAGCAGGAGAGATTGGCAGAGAGTATAGCGAAAGATACACAATCAGCACGTTCGAAGACGATCTTCGTAGAGTAAAGCGAAACTGATTCGGATTCCTTGGTTCTAAAACTCATTTTGGTAGACTACTTTTCCTGAGGACAGAGCAACTGTTCAGAATCCTTTGGAACAACAGAAACGACTGACAAAATGACAACAAAATATATTGTGAAGAATTATTGGACTTCCCGGATCCAATATTACTACATTTCTCACTTGCAGCTTACAGTCTTAACCTGCAGAAGTGATAGCGATAGTAAAAAAAAAAAGAAAGCGTTTCTATTTTTCCCACACTAGTCTAGGGTTCCGTAAGTGTGTAGATTTCTAGAGTCACATCTGTGGTCCACGAACAGAACAAAGGCACGAGGAACGGAACTCCGTAGACTTAATTCATTTCTTTCCCTTTTTTGACATGAAATATTTTTCGATAAATCGCATTAATTCCTACAATTAAAACGATTAACCCAGCAATAAAGTAGAGAAACTTATGAATGATAATAATGGAACCATGAGACGTTTAGAAATTACCACAGTGAAGTCCCGTAGCCAAGAGAACGATAATGATTATCTTTAACATCAGACTCCAGTCCAAAGGTCTGGTCTCAGAAACAGCTTCGGATATAGTGAATCACCTTCAGTTTCAAGCGCTTCGAATTTGGCATCGCCTATCTGTTCGCTTCCAGAAGCCACCTGAAGAATTAATAGATTTCATAAACTTTTTTTTCTCAAGTGCTCGTATAAACTGAGCAGGTTTCTCTCGGTTAGAAAATATAAATGATTAAGATATGAATCGGTTCAGTGCAAGGATGTGAAACTTAAAGCTTTTCCAGTTCATTTCAGTGTAGTACTTTAGCCTGAAGCTCCTCCCAAAACTCATGTTGGCTTTGATGATTTGGTGAATTGATTGCGGTTGGTATATGTTACCAATATAAAGTGGAACAGTTGAAATACGAACATAATGCACATCATAAATGGTAGTGACCCAGGGTATAGATAGTGAAATAATTCATAATCAGTGCAGCTATGGAACAAAAGCTAATAACTTAGCATGTAGGTGGAGGCTATGGTAAGACTTCGATTTTGCATACCGGTGCAATTCATTGGAATGATATTCCACGGGGAGTCAGATGTCATCAAAGGCAAGATATTTTCAAGAACAAATAGAATTGTATGAATATGGAGTACGTATAAGGTCTAATGATTTAAATGCGTAAGTAGTTTCTAATTTTCCTGCACTGGTGATAGCAACCGAGCTCAACTCTTTTATATGAGATTTTGGTCAATATGAAATCGTTCTACTTTGCATCAAGCTAAACTATTTTTTGCATTGTCCCAGTGTCATTCTTTACTTTGTGCCATCGATCTTGTTGAATATATTATGAGGATCACATTGTCAAAATGTATTTGTAATATACTTTATGTATTCATCTTGGTAGAAAACATATATAGATTGATTTTATGTTTGTCGCCAAAATTAACTATGTACCAGAGACTAGTGAAACCACAGAAAATGGGTAAGTTTCCCATAACAGAGAATAGTATTTCTGGGTAACTATGGTACTTTTACAGAATTGTAATTTTTGTAGGGATATCTAATGTAATATTACTGTACACGAGATATATACCATTTAAGATTAATGTACGTGTTAATATGACAATTAATAAACCATAAGCAAATAATAACGGCAACAATTATGAAGTTTAGCGAGGCGCTGAACGAACTGGTAGACTCCGCATTATAAACAAGGTTAACAAGGTTCAACATAATTCTTCATGTACCTCAGTTTTGGTCATTTGAGTCCATCTTTTATTATGGGATCTCTTAAGGGAACTTTACAATTTTAGCCATGACTCGGATATATCAGTGTGTTCAACGCCTCCCAAAACGTCGATATTTGTTCTCATTGATATATTCTCATATTATAAACTGTCATGATAACACATACGGTAATCTTGAAAATTATATTTCTCTTATGCAATAAAAGTAAAGGAAGTATTCATACAGATAAAATTTATTATAATTATCATAGTTACCCAGACACACTATTTTCTGTCATAAAAGACGTTTTCGTTTTCTATGGATTCATTATTCATGTGATCGTGATACAAACACGAGATAGGACATTACACTGAAATCAATTGGTATGGCATTGACTTTTACATCGTTGCAAACCTTCCTTACACTGAATTTATTTATTTCTTACTTGAATGAGGTTTGTCAAAAAATCTACTCGTATCATCTTAATATTTAAAAATACTTAATTGAATTTATCACTTTTTCAGGACAGCACTGGAATGTAACAGAAGGGTGATGCCCAGTTCGAAGCGCTTGTAAGTGAAGACGCTTCATTGTATACCGAAACTGTTCCAATACCAGACCAAAATAAATCTTTGGAATGAACTTGATAATGATGTCAAAAAGTCAACTGACCAATATGGTCCTCTCGACCAGGGAAGCTCACTTAGGTAATTTCTAACGATCTTATATTTTTTCAGTATTATAGTTTTTAAGTATTTAGGGGGCCATAGGTTATCTAGGATGATTATGGTAATTTTTTGATTTTGCCACTTTATGTCCAGGTTAATCGTTGTACTTATAGAAAACGGCGACGCTCTTTTACTACGATATAGCATCTACCATCACTTCTGAAGACCATTGTTGGGAAGTATTAGGTTAGGCTGATTTTTTTTTTCTTACTTATTGCGTTGGAGGTCGTTATATTCAATCTCATAAATAAGAACTTCAGAGCTCTTATTACTTTTGCAGGATAAGATTGTAGGCAGGAGGCGAGAAGTGCAAGAACTGGATCTCAAATCCGTTCGCTCTCCAAAGTTTCCTTATTTCTGGCACAGAGACATTAACAGTGTTTGGAGACCAGACCCCCAGTGCCACACCCAATCAAAAGCCTTCGATATATCAAGGGCTGCAACACTGGATTCCCGAAGGGTCTCCTAGAGGGGGTGGCCAGACATTAGTCCGATAGGAGAGGATATCGCCGGTGGATCTCGCCTTATGAGAGCAAAAACTGATGATCGGAGAAGACTGTGAGACTCGAGATCCTGAAGGAATTGAAAGTTGAGGAGATGTTCAAAGACTTTAGAACCAGAAGTCAGACCAACTGGACTGTTGCTGGAAGGGAAGGAACGCTCACCCTGCTTTTGGTTGGGTTGTACCAATGCATGTTTTCAAGACGGAAAAATAAAAATGAAATTATTCACACGCGGGAAAACGAGCAAGGGAGAATTGCCTGAGTTCAGATGTGCATTCCAAATACGAGAGGATATGTTATGTCCATACGCCTTGCTTACGTCCAGAGGGGCTATCTGGACTATATGTATGGAGATTACTGTGTAGGGGTATCGGACTAGTGAGAGGCGCATCAGGGAGTTGAAGGAATGTTAATCATCCAACATTAAGGGAGAGGAGGAGCGAGAACCTGAGTTGATCCATCTTTAGCGGAGTAGCTGGGGGGCACACTGTGTATCGTCGGGGTTGAGTTAGGTTAGTTTGTGTTGTTTTCGATTTCATTTCGACACATCCAAAATCAGGTAAATAAAAAGTACTTTAGACTTGAATGCTCATGTTAGTATTTACTGTGCATTGTGAAAGAAATGATTTGAAAAGGTGTACGTTAAAACAACAGAAATAAAGACACCTCTGTAGTGTACCGTACATTTTTTTGACATTGGAGGCTCCATTTACGGACGAAAGCCAACATGGAGACCGGGCATTAAGTGAAATACGAAGAGCATTCAAGAGAGTGAAACATAAGAAGAGAAGTAAAAATAATCTAAGAGTTTTGGAGGAAGTGGAAAACTTGCCTTTTCAAAAGGATCAGGTCGTGGTTGTTAGGAAAGACAAATTAAAACATCCAATTTTCTCTGAAGACATAAAGTGCGTCAACCTCTGCAGCTAACGTAACAGAGGACGATGTGTATTCGTTGCTGAAATAAAAAAAGTTATTTGTCCCTTACATCAATACAAGCCTAGGTAAGACGATACCCCTGAGCCCTCATTTTTATGAGTTTTCCGTCGAGCCGGGAAGGACACTAGCGTGTCGAGTTTCCTGTTAGAAGTTCAAACTCGCGTAACCACTCCATCCATCTTCTGTGTACCCAGCCATCTTCGGCACCCTCAACCCTCCTTCCTCAAACGTGACTTTGCTTTACTCTACGTTTGCATCTGCTGCCTTACGCTCTCCCACATTATGCCGCTTTTTCCCCTCAGTCGTTGGTACGTTACGACCGTTCGTTATCTCTGCTGTTGTGTGATGTGTGACGTTGTTTTTGACACGTCACGAAATTTATCACGTCAAAAAATCTATCTTTGGATCGACAGAGCATGTGTTTTTACTTGATGTTTGTTATTAGTCTTATCTGATTATTACAGCCGTTACAGGTGACTGATAGCCTTGCTACCCTTTGACTGGTAACATATCCTTTGTGACTGTTACATGTGACAGGTATATTAATTGCTACTACCTATGACTCTTACTAGGTCCACTAGTAAGTGTTACAGTTTTAACGTGACCTTGAATTTCTGCTGTTATTCCTCAGTGTGACTGTTATTACTTGTTACCAGTTATCCATGACTTGCTACCTCTGACAGTTACTATACTCACCTGCTGACAGTGGTTATGACTGTTACGCGTGACGTCCTCGTCCTGTTTGTGACTGTAGTGTTTGTGACGTTGTATTCTTCCTGGCTGCTGTTGTTATCTGCGACTGTTACTGCTTTTGCTGGAGAGAGACATTTACCTATCATTGTTACTGTTTTACATTCAACTGATACTTTTGTTGATCTGATCATTACTGTTGATCCCGGCGACTGCTGATGTTTTCTGTGATAATGTTGTTACTTCTAGTCAATTACCGTTGCTACGTGTAGCTTACTATTGTTACCTGCGTCTGTTACTGTTGCGTTCTGTCGCTGTTATTGACCTATGACTGCCAGTGGATATCAATCTATTCATCCAGTTGACCTTTGAAAAGGGCATGGTGTTTATAGTAACAAAGTCATTTTTTTTTTGTCATAAAGAGAGTTAGAAATAAAAGATAATATGATTAGATTTACAGAATTATTAGACAGCATTAAATATCATTATTATCTCACGAAGAGAAATTGTAGAAAAATAAAAGATGAGGAAGATTTATTTGATGATCTTCGGCAAGCAATCAGAACAAATGTATACCTCCTTCAAGAAGATGGTTGGCTGGATCCTGCTAACATTCAAGACGAGAGAAGAAAAAAAAAAACGCTTACACACTTCACATTAGAATAATGTTGCACGTTAACATCACCTTTCAAGACCAGCGACATCGCTGGGTTACGAAATGCGTAAAGATCATTTGCAACCTTTGGGGGGGTGTATCATTAACCACCATACGGGAAACGACTGAAAGCAATGTGAGGCCGTAATCGAACTTAGATGGGAGAGATGCATCATATTCTACACATTCGAAACCCCAAGAAATGTAGTTCTCTACCTATATCTTAATATCATTCCTTGTAGGCTTGAAGGAAACTTCATAAAACGGCACACTGAATCATGAAGGTTCCATGGGTGTTGCGAAGAGGTAACGGTAAACACCCTCTGCCGTAAACAGTTCAAGTCACAAAAAAACATTGAAAAGTCACTGAACAAAAATCTTCAGACTGTATGGCAATACAGGCTTTAAGATCGGGACCTTAGACAGCCTGAAACTGTTTAAGCTTGAGTTTAGATCGAAATGTGGTGGCAGACGAGCCTTCAGGACCAACGTTAGGGTTCGTAAAGGCATGAAATATCTGAGGGTACAACATCTGCTTCTACTTTACAATTATCATTATTAATTAACCCCAGGACCCCTTGTTTAGTAGTTCCTGCATCTTGGAGACTGCTTTACAATCTGTAGCAGAGAAAGGATGGACTCCTTCGGAGTGAGTTCTTCGGCGAGGAGAACGAACAAATGGGATTTTGTAATGCCTTTGCTCTTACAGTGTAATTACATGATTCAGTAAGATATTTCGTATAGGGAACAGGGATGTGAGGCAAGAGAAAGATCGGAGATGTTTGAGGAAGTTTTCGGATCCCACGTTTGGCAGCCGTCAGGGGGAATGAGGGACATCACATCACTCAGTGTCCGTCTGGCCTTCGGCAAGGAAGGGTGTCTGTCGAAACGCTCCGCCGTTGATGGTGGCGACCTTGGCTTCGCTCTGCTCCCATGACATATCGTACGGTGAAACCCACTAAAAATCTGGCTCGTGTTGTTAAGCTGGAAGTCGCTGAGTTCGTCCAAAACTCTCACTGCCCATCAGATATCTGTGAATGTCATCTTGGTTCGTCATTCATGTGGTGTAACGCAAATGTGGAAGCCATGAGAGTGTATTTATCCGTGAGGATGTGTAATCGATGAGATTGTTTGTTTGTGGTCATCGCTCGTACTGTGAAAGTGGAGAGAATTCTCTGCTCCACGCGGAAACTCCTGCAGAACGTTTAGTGTCTTTTACACACAATGAAAACCTTAATTGAAAGTATCCCCAAAAGTTGAGAGACTTAATGAGGGAAATAAGAACTCTGTCGTGCATTCCGGCCAATATACGTTTGTGGTGTGGTCAGTCACGCTAGATTTGTTGAACGTGTATCGCGTGTGGGTGCAACATTTGAATACAATAACACGGATCTGAAAAGCTATTGCTCTACATAAGATAGCTAGCCACGGCGTGCCTTGGTTTTTGGAGGTCGACTACCATTGTTCATTTGAAGCGAACGGTAACACACACACTGCCGGTTAGAGAGTAATTTTGTGGGATGGCAGTTGTCGGCCAATCAGCGAACAGTCTGTATGGTATTGCCATCTTTGGTGCCCTTGAAAACTAGCTATTTGAATGTGTTGGTCGAACTGTAATTAACTCCCGCGTCACCAACAGGTGTTCGTCAGATCTATTATGTGTTGGATGTGTAAGACACTGAGGTTGAGAATGGAAAGATAATGCAGAATTCAGAGGTTTGAGGTTATATCAACGGACGTCCAACTTGTTGATGCAGGCAGTGTGCGTGGTCGCGTCGGTCCCCAGAGAGACGAGTGAGTGAGCGATGCTTATGTTCTGCCGTCATCGTCATGATGGACGTGAGGATGATGCCCCCGGTATGAACACACACCCCATCATACCTGCAGAGTTTCTCCACACTGATACACAGGTGAGGGCTAACATATCTCATATGAGAATCCAATACAGTAACCAGCTATTTGATTGCTTTCTACACCCAATAGGCTTTAGTATATTTGTGATTGGTTTGAGTATTGTGTGTGTGGAGCTAGCGTTAAAGATTGGCTTAAGTCTCATTTGTCGTGTTACAAACAAACCAATTCATTTCTGCACGAGAGGTAATTATCTTGTAAATGAAACTGGAGAATACACATTTTGCTTATTCTGCATCAGTATAAAATGCAATCTTAATTCTTGCTGGATATTGAATCATATATATA
>JAYMFT010233225.1:0-24928 GCA_038088735.1 Panulirus argus
GTATTTTTTCTTCGTCTGTTTCCTGGCGCTACCTCGCTGACGCGGGAAACAGCGATCAAGTATAATAAAAAAATAAATAAAAAAAAATATATATATATATATATATATATATGTTGGTATGTATATATATGTACTATGCATATATGTGCATGTATGTATAAATGTGTGTATGTGGAGGGATGGGTCTTTCTTCGTCTGTTTTCTGGCGCTACCTCGCTGATGCGGGAAACAGTGATCAAGTATAATAATAATATATAAATATATATATATATATATCAATACAAAAATACGTACACACCATACGTGCGTTATAAGACTACGCTTGCATGACGTTTCATATGAGTACAGTTTTGTTGAAGAACTTTTCACTCCAAAGGAGTCAATATTTTCCTGCAACTAATAGTGCATTCTTAGGCTGCAAGAACCTTTGGAAAGTGGCCCTGGGATAATTATGAATAAATAAAATAAAATACGACAAACAAATGTCTTTGTGGAATCATGCATAAGAAAAAAAAATCATAGTTACACTGGCTCTCTAACTACCTCAATGTTGCCCACTCAAAACCCAAATGAACCATTAAAGAGTTATGTGGTTATACCTTATCACTTTTTTCATTTTCTTTTACTTATGGATAATATACATATGTTCTGTTATATCAAAATAACTTTTTTTATTTATTTATGCTCACAAGAGTGAGTCCCCTACAACTTATTATGCAGTTAAAGCATTACAATTATAAACAACCTCACTGAGTAGCTGAAATGTACTGTATAAATACTCCAATGTTATGATGGTCTGCTGCTGGTAACCATGTGGCCGCCTGGTCTGTCATCTGTCTGTCAAAATTTACTGACTGTTGCATGGTAAGTCATGAGCATGACTGGTATCTTTTGACAATAAGCATTAAGATAAAGCGTGACTTGTAAGGTTAGGTGAGATTTTCACTGGGTCAGTTGATATTCTGCAAGTGTATTACAGCTCTTTCTTTTACACAATTTAAACCTACATTTTCCTAATATACATAACTTTCACCATCATTGCCCTACCCAGTACCTAATAGCATTAAATGATGTGTAATGCTGCAAATGATGCTCTGCAATTGTTACTTTATTCTCTAACTACTAAAAAATAGCACTGCTGAACAACTTTATTCAACATCCAATTGCTATGTGGAGCTAGACTTTTACCTGGGCAAATTAACTCCACATTTTCTATCTTCAAAGCCTTCCCACAACCACTTATCTAACATATATCAAACGAGAATGCTCCATAGCACTGTATCAATTCATTAACTGCTATGGGTAAGGAATACACTGATAGACAGCTATGTGATTCTTCCAAACCCATGGGTTATTTCTGTGATGCCCCTATGTAAAATTTCTATCAAAAGTAAATCTAGCCTGATGTAACCTAACATTAAGAAGGCAATCACTGCAGGTGAAATAGTTTTACTGATTGTGCTGAGCCCACCAATAAGACTGTCATCACTACCAGTACTTATGTTATTTTCACTGTTCTAAAAGTAAATAACTAGACTCATTTACAACCATATTTCATATCATTTCCTTGCCAGGATATGATCACCATCATGAGAAACATTGAGTTTAGCTTTCCATTAATAAAATATCATTTTAACAAATAAACCAAACATCAAGTTGGCTTATGTCCAGTTAAGCTCCACATCACTATTAGCTTTGGATAATGAGTAATTTGGTTCAGCAATCCTAGAGTAGTATTTGGAGAATACAATAACAGCTGCAGGGCATGATTTCAAGCATTATTTTTCATCAACTGATATCAAGGTGAAGGAAGTGAAGGTTAACCATATCAGGAAATTTCAGGGGTAATTTCAAAGGTCTGTGCTGAATACATGCATAAAAAGCAACAGACTCAATGAAAACCTTAGCTAACCTCCCAAGCTACTGAGATCTACCTTAATGTTAAATACCTAAGTCACAATATGCCAATCAAAACCTAACACAAAACTTCTTATACAGGCAATGGAATATCACCAAACAGGCGACAGACCAAGTGACCCTGTGATCCAAAACAGAAGACCGATGATCAAAGCTACCAGGTGAGGTTAGGTGAAATTGTTCTATTGACTTTTTACATGTTTACCTAATCTTATATTAATTAACCCTACATTTTCCCTAATTTAAATAGCCCTTACTATGACTGCTGTATTCAATATTGTTCATTAAACCAAAAAGCTCCAAAGCTTCCTCAACAGATGTACTTTCATTCTCGAAACTAGTGATTCTCATTTTTCCTTTAAAGATCCACTTAATCTTTCCAAGTTGATTTCAACCCCACTTGGATTACTTAGATAGCAAAACAACAAAGGCATAATAACACCATGGGATGCACATTTGAAGTTTAAGAGTGGCCTGGACAAGTATTTACGAACTGTACCAGACCAGCCAGGCTGTGGAGGCTATGTGGGCCTGAGAGCTATGGCTTCCAACAGCTTGGTCAACCAATGACCAAACCAAGCAGACTGGGCCCAGCCCAAGCTGTAGGGGTAGAAGACTACTTCATATAAAATTCAGTGGCACAACAAGTTTTGGAACCTCACATTCTAATAAATAACATAAAATAAGGTTATAAAAGGGTTACATATATCAAGGAAAACATAAACTTAATAAATGTAAAGGCAATCAACAGTACCTACAAATACATCACCTATGCTTACCAAGATAAAAAATATGGGAAGTTCAAAGTTTAAGAAACACTTCTAATAATCAGCAACACCCACTACCACCACCTAATCGTTCCTGGCAGCCAAAATCTACCCTATCTTCAATGCTATTTGGGGGGGTGGATTACTTTCATTTGTTGGAAGGTTTACAAGTATTTATGTTTTTCTACACACAACATCCTAGTAATTGCACACACTTCTCACAAACAATTTTGATTTTATGGAGATACATTGGTATATTCTGACCATAAAACTACATATCAAAGCAGATCTTAACTGCTAGGTGAAGCGACAAAAAGGTTTCCGATGCTCTAAACAAGGTTTCCATGTTTGTATGATTTCTAGATGTGTCACCTTGTTTTACATTAACCTGCTTCCTATGCTTACAATTTCCACACCCAATAATATAATAGCAATAAAATCCCATTTTCTGCACCTTCTTTACCTAAAATTGTATTCAATTTTTCAGCAACTGGAAAGTTCATACGAAAAAAAATTTGTGAAACTTTCCTCTAGTTAAAAGATTAATAATATCACAATTATTTTCATGGATTTCCATAATGAGAGTCTAATATAAAGTATTTTATTCTCAGGTGCATATTTAAAACATTTCAGGAACTACATTTTTATGAAAAAGAATATCTATTTTCTTATGCAAAAGTATCATTTAAAAATCAAACTATTCACAAGATGCATATCAAAGGATTTCCTTCTACACCAAAAATAGTTGGGGTATAAAGAGCATACAATTACATACCTTACATGTGCTGCTACATTGTAAATCCATGCCTAACATTAATTTGTCAATTCTGACCACCCAAATACTCACTATTTTCTCTATATATACTATTTCACTTTTACACCAATTACAGTATCATATATATATATGTATATATATATATATATATATATATATATATATATATATATATATATATATATATATATACATACATCAACATGCATATTCCCATGTACATATTCACACTTGCTCGCCCCCATCCACTCCTGATGCCACCCCGCCCCATGGGAATTAGCACTGCCACCCCCCACACCGGTGAGATAGTGCCAGGAGACAGACGAAACGGCCACATTCGCTCACACTCAGTCTCTAATATTAGAATATATATATAAAAGCTGCAGTGACATCACACAGCCCTCTCACACCCATATGTATTCCGTAACTTTTGCTTAACTCTCCATTCACTCTTACACATGCATTTCTTCCTCTATAGAAGGCTTTCACACCAACGAACAGTTCTTTCCCTACCCTATATATCCTTAAGATTTCCATAGAGTATTCCCACTCACTCTGTCATACACTTTCTCCAGATCCATAAAAACTGCATGCAACTTCTTACGTTTTGCAGTATGGACAGTTCTCGGGATTAGGAAAGGGGTTTATTTTACCCACTCGACTGACACCTACTTCAGCTAACAGACTATGTATAATCATCTACATAAACAGAGAAGGGAGTAAGTCTAGAGTAAATGTGAATGAAATCAAGGTTATTAGGTTTAGCAGGGCAGAAGGAGGGGTTAGCTGGGAAGTAAGATTGAAAGAAAATCTGGAGGAAGTGACGTGTTTTAGATGCCTGGGAGTGAACATGTCAGTGAATCAAACTACCGGAGCAGAAGTAAATCATACTGTGGGTGAGGGGGAGAATGTTCTTAGAGCACTGAATGATGTGTTGAAAGAGAGGACACTATCTGGGAGGGGAAAAATGGGAATGTTTGAAGGTATAGTAGTCCCTGTGATGTATGGATGCATGGCATGGGCTATAGATGAGGATGTGCGAAGGAGGTTGGATGTGTTGGAAATGAAATATTTAGAGGACAAAGGGAAGTGTGAAGTAATTTGATCAAGTAAGTGAAAAAAAAATGGTAAGAGAGAGGTGTGGTAATAAGAAGAGCATGGCTGAGAGAGGTGAAGAGGGTATGCTAATATGGTTTGGACATATGGATAAACTGAATAAGGAGAGGTTGAAAAAGAGGATACATGTGCTAGAAGTGGAGGGGACAGGCAGAAAGGGAAAACCAAATTAGAGAGGGAAGGTCGGAATGAGAAATATTTTGAGTGGTTAGAGCCTAAACATGCAGGAGGGTGAAAGGCATGCACAGGATAGAGTGGGATGGAGTGATGTGGTATCCAGGGAGTGACATGCTGTCGATAGAATGAACCAGGGCATATGGAACAGATGGGGAACTAAGGAAAGGTTGTCGGGCCTGGTTGTGGATAGGGGCTGTGGTTTTGGTGCATTACACATGACAACTACAGAATGTATGTGGAAAAATGAAGCCTATCTTTGTCTGTTCCTGGCTCTATTTTGCTAATGCGGGAAATGCTGAATAAGGATGGAAGAAAAAATGAATTAGCAAAGCAATGCCTGGAATAGATGAAGAAAGCCGCATCAGCACACGTCCATTCTCTTGCTGTTAAGTGTACTGCACCAAAACCACAGCTCCCTGTCCACAACCAGGACACCCAGACCTTTCTATGGTTTACCCTGTACGCTTCAATTGCCCTGGTTCAGTCCACTGACAGCACATTGACCTCTGTATGCTTTGTCATTCCAATTCACTCTACCCTGGGCATGCCTTTCTTCTTCCTGCATGTTCAGGCACTGACATACATAATAAAGAAACACATAATCAAATTCTCTACCTTTTGACCATCTGACAATGAGGAAAGGGCTACTATCGTCATTTCTGTAGGATTAGTAAACACCTGTGCCTTACATAAACCTATTTGTAAATGCCTGGTCCAGAGCCTCCTTCCACTAAAAGCCAGAAAAATACAAAAAAACCATACCTGTAATTAGTACCATATCACACAATTGCACATTCACATCCAAAACCCAAACAGGCACTTTTGTGAAGGACACCACCTTCACTCTTGGGTCATCTTTATAAACCTGGAGCAATTAAAGAGGGCATGACTTAAGAGCATGTGTCCTTTGCTGATTACACGATACCTTTATAGGGCCAGCTAACAGACTCTAGGCTGATTCACCTTCAAATCCTACAAAGCACATAATGATTCAGGTCAGATTTACTTATACATAGTTTCACTGATATTATAATCCAAACCTGATTGAGCTGGAGCTGCATGGGCGACGTAACTTCCCAACAAATCAGCCACATAGCTATTATAAAAACAAAGGCCATATGTTGCAATTCCTAATATGAATATTCTCAAGTTTCTTTGACCTGTGAAGTTGGAAAATTCATGAAGAATGTACATGCTGTGAAGCTGGTTGAGTTGTGCAGCCTAATATGCTTGTGGGAATTGTGAAGATTACAACTTTTGTGAGCCTTGAGACAATTATATAAGGAACACATACAGCTGCAAGATTAGCAGAAGACAATAAGCCCTTCAAAGACATTTTCCTAAAATTGAGTGCTATCCTAACATTTTGGACAAGACAAATTTGGCTAAGCTTTGGGGAAAAAAATAGAAAGAAAAAATCTAGGTGAGAAAAGCTGGATGATGCATTGTCTGTAGTTGGTTATGACACCACTTAGAGTGAGTGGTAGGCCTGCTGCTAATCATCCAACAAAATATTTTACTGTATAGGTGAATTCAAGTCAATACTGCTCAAACCTGAAGACTGCTCAATAACTAGTACCTGAGAAGTTTACCAGTCTGTCATATAGTCTGCCAAGCCATTTTATGGGGTCTATGCTGTTATCACAGAATAATCATAACTGCATATTTCACGAATTTAGTCACAAATATTATAGAAAAGGTTTTGAGGTGCAATGGTCTGTTGCTAATGCCACCTTGCTACTGGGAAAAAAAAAAAAAAAAAAAAAAAAAAAAAAAAAAAAAAAGAAGAAGAAAAAAAAAAAAGAAACTCTTACCAGGAACTACTGTCAATGAATTACAGAAAATATTATGTTTAAATACCTACTCTAGCAACCAGTAGCACATATTTCATATAAAATAATGACTAACATGGTAGTAAGCCACTGCTTGGGAAATGAGAATCCCTTCTTTTTACCAGCCTCCAAGATTAGGGTTAGTGACCCTAGTTCTGCTAAATATGTTCCCTTGAAGAATGCACTCTTATATGCAGTTGATCCATTCCATGTAAATGGGAAAGGAGTTTATGAAAACTGTTTATGTAGAAATCTATAATGTTGTACCACTCTTCCCTGGCTTCTGTGCATTTTTCATCTTCCCTATGTCAACTTAGTTTGTCTCATAAAGTTACATATTTCTTTGTTAATCAAAGAGTAACCATAACTGTTCCTTTTATACCAAGAATTATTTCATGAACTGCAACTGTCTAGATTTAGGAACCATTTCAGATATACTGATCTGAAGAAAAATAATATTACAAGAATACTGTGAAATCTGTACATCTAAATACACAGTGTAAAACTTTTGAATAATCTTGAACATAAATAGAAAAGTTACCTTCCCTTGCATTATCTCCCTCATTTTGTAAGGTGGTAACTGCCTAACAAATCATAATGCTAAGATTGAATATCTGATTCTATATGCAGTACAAAGAACAATACCTACTAAATCATGCCAGATTAGTGAAAAAGCAGAACCGGTTTACCATTGTTGCAATATATCTGGGGTTTAGTAAGGGTGAAGATCATGAAAGGAATTTATGCAACGTTGGCATAATCCATCTAACATCTTCAATCAATCACCACTTATAACCCAACTATCAATATTTCCAATGGGTTAAAGGTACAAGTTTGGTTTTCATCAGCTCTCACCATCATCCTCCTTCCCATGCTGGAAAAAAAGTCAGGTTTTCATCAGCTCTCACCATCATCCTCCTTCCCATGCTGGAAAAAAAGTCAATGTTAGTAATGAATTACTATAAATTTGGCATGCATGGGAAATGCTCCAAACTGAGACCTAAACAAAAACTAAAGTATTTCATGTTTATCAGATCATATCATATTAATATAGGACACAAGAGAAGCAATAACTTTATGATAGTTTCTCCTCTTTCTTTATACCTGATTGCTGCTTCCCATGTTAGTGTGGTAGCACTAAGACAGATGAAGAAAGGCCACATCTACTCACATCTATTCTCTAGCTGTCATGTGAAATGTACCAAAACCACAGCTCCCTTTCCACATACCCCGGTTCTGTCCGGTGACACCACATCAAACCATACTGTTCTAATTCACTCCATCCCACGCATGCCTTTCACGTTCTTGTATGTTCACGCACTGATCACTCAAAATCTTTCTCACTCTATCCTCCCACCTCCAATTTGGTCTCCCTGTTTTCTTCGTTCCCTTCACTTCTGACACATATCCTCTCCATCGACCTTACCTCACTCATTCTCTCCATACGTCCAAACCATTTTAGCACATCCTCTTCTGCTCTCTCAACCAAATTCTTTCTATAACCACACATCTCTCTTATCGTTTCATCTCTCACTTGGTTAAACCACCTCACACCATATATTGTCCTCAAACATATCATTTTCAACATATCCCCCTTCCTCCACACAGCCTTATCTATAGCCAATGCCCTACGTCTATATAATATTGTTGGGACTACTATTCCTTTAAACATACCCATTTTTGCCCTCCTAGATAATGTTCTCTCTTTCCACACATTCTTCAGTGCCCCTAGAAACTTTGCCCCTTCTCCCACCCTGCCACGTCCATTCCTAGGTGTCTAAAACACTTCACTTCCTCCAGCTTTTCCCCTTTCAAACTTACACCCCCAACTAATTTGTCCCTCAACCCTGTTAAACCTAATTACCTTGCTTTCTATCTATCTATATCTCTGATGCCTGTTCCAATTGGAACTCACTCAAAGGGGTGGCCATGGCAACAGTCTCCATAACTAAAGAACTCCAGTGCTGCTTTTTAGCCTTCAGTGCCTCACCCTTAACAAGCCAGTGGCAGAATGCAAGTCTAGCGCAGTGTTCGCAGAGGATCCAACCTAATGTTCCTAATGATTACTTCTGTCTAATACTCCTACCTACTTCTTCTACCTAAATGGATATCCTAAATGGGTAGACACAATCTGGTTAAGTTTAATACCTCAAAAACCCAACTTCAGCCCATTTCTTTTTTCAAACTCCTCATTACCTTTCCCTCTTAATATATCTGTAATACCACCACTTAACACAATAAACAAACTTGGTATGACTATAATATCTATCCTATCTTGAAAAGCTCACATAACACAAATAGTTAAGTCTGCTTCTAAGAAACTGGGAGTCTTGTTCAGATGTAATACATTCTTTTCTTCTAAACAGTTTTTCAGATTATATAAAGGATTAATATGTCTTTGTATGGAGTAATTTTTTCATTTTTGGGGATGTTCTAGCTTTACATATTTACTGGACACTGTTGAGTCTACAGCAGTCTGACTTATCAACTCCCAGTCTGAACTCACAACTTGATCCACATGCATTATGTTACCAAATTGGTTTACATACTTTGATTTTAGCCCCCAAGAGCTGGCTGCTTGTGACCACACACACCCTAAAGCTTTGAAACTTTCCAACCCTTTGTCTTCCCTATCAACTATAACCTAGCCCACTTTAAAATAAGAGCCGGTTTTCCACTACAAAATTCTTAAAACATTTTTCTTCTTCTCATATTTCTCCCTCCTATTAACACTTTTTACATTTCAATTAAAGTCTGGACTTTTGTTTGTTTCTGGACTTAAAAAAAAAAAAAAAAAAAAAAAAAAAAAAAAAAAAAAAAAAGCTTTAGGTGATATCAGGCTAGTTAAATGGGACTGGAAGCAGTGTAAGAAATGTCCATGGTATTATGCTTAGTCCAAAAGGTATCATTATATCTTGCCAAATTTCCTTGCCTACCTGAAAAACTTTCTAATCCTGGATGCAACAAAATATTGCAACAAGTGTCCTTCAAATATACACATCTCTTTGTAGGCTAATGTTGACATTTTCCTCTGTTATCCTTTCAAGACTTCACTACTTTCTTTGCTTCTTTAAAATCAAAAAGATACTGAATAATATTTTCTCCCCAGAATTCTTTGTAAAGGAAAATAGAAATTTCTTAAAAACTTGTTCCTTGTTTGGTTCTACCATAATTTTGTTTGCCATTTCTTTCATATAATTCTTAGCTTGATAAGAATTTTACTTAAAAAAAAAAAAATACATACATACATTATCATGCCAGGCCTCATCTTAACGTGAAAAAAGCCGACTGGTTGACATTCCAAAAATCTAAGAATACTTGAGGGGAACTCTGACTCTCACTTTACTAACGATGTAATTTTCTTAAAAGTGGTTGCCATTGAGTTATTAGCCTGAAAAGTTAATTTCAAAAGTGTTTATTTTTCCTGTCAACACTCTATGGATCCAGGTGTGGGCCAAGCTGTCATCAACAAGGTGAACCTAGGAAGCAGTAGCCAGTGGTGACCATGCTGTAAATTTCTACAATGTTAATTTGTGATTTTTTGGTTGTTCATCTTTTTGAAGTATATGTCTGTAAACAACTGTTTTACAGTATTAAGTAAACCAAATACTAAATCTACATCCAACATTACCACCCTAATGTGAGAATGCAAAGTGCTGTGGTAAATATTCATAAACATTCTTAGTCTTTCATGTTATTTCTTGTTGTATATTAATCTATATTTACATATCATTCCTCTAACACCTGGCTGTATATTAATCTATATTTACATATCATTCCCCTAACATAATGAGTGAAACATGATGACAAAACACATCACCAGTGCACTAATCAGGCTCAACTCTGTTATAAAGAAATATAACATATTCCATAATAAAATGAGTCTTTAATGAATATCCATGAACATTTCATATTTTCTCCGATGTTTCTAAGTATCATCTATTCTAACTTAAGTATGTGCACAAAAGGTCTAAAGTGCTATTTAAATACCTTATGCAACAAATGATGCAAAATTGGATCTTTGGTAAAATTTTAATGTGGATGACACATACAGCATCATTTGGACATAAGTCTAAATTTCTTGAAGGATGCTGTATGCCTCATAATAATGCTAAGGTGGTAAGGAGCTTTTTCTGCACTAACAAAACATTTAAGTAAATTCACAGATGACCTTGAAGAAAACAATCCTCCAATGCCTTCTTTCAGATAATACAGAGGTATTTTCTCAACCAATTTATAAAATACGGAGCTGATTTTGCTATAAACAAGTGTCAAGATGTCACAAAATAAAAATCAAAAAATAAAATTTATGGAGGAAGCTGAATGATGGATCATCCCTGTGAAAAAAAGTACCAATAAACTGTTTGAAACTGCCTCAAACAGCTGTGATGTAGTTCAGTATCATCCCATGCCTTGTAAATAACCATCAAAATTTACCTATCTATTTATATCTCTGATGCCTGTTTCCAACTGGAACTCCCTCAAGGGAGTGCCCTAGGCAAAAAGAAGTCTCCATAACTAGTCAATTCCAGTGCCACTAATCAATGTAAAGTAACTATACCTTCACTATCAAATATAAAACATAGGTAAAAAAACTACAAAATATCACATCTTAAAAAGCATAAGATCAATCTATCTATATCTCTGACACCTGCTCCTTCAGGGAACTCCCTTCAGGTGGTGACCATGACAAAAAGGTCTCCATAACTGGTGCTGTTTCTTAACCTTTAGTTCCTCACCTTAACAGGCCACTGGCAGAGGGCAACTCCAGCACAGTTTTCAGAGGATCCTACCTAATGTTTCAACCGACTACTTCTACCTGATGTGTCCACCTAATGTTCCAACCAACTGCTCCTACCAAATGTTCCTGCCTAATTTTCCAACCAACCACTTCTACCTAATGTTTCTACAAAATGCTACTGCCTAATATTCCTATCGACTACTTCTATCTATTGCTCCAACCATTTTGCCGAAAGGCAGGGCTAGCACATAACACTCATTACATGAAATTCTTGAGTTATGAAGAATAAATAGTGTGAGTAAAGTGCTGTTAAGAGTGTTATGTGTAACAAGGAGAGATTGCATGTTTGTGGACAGAATGCAAGCAGTCCACATGTGGGAGAGGCAGAAAGAAAAGACAGCTACCTGTGTCAGAGGAGTGCAAACTGACAAACACTGAAGCGCTGACTAACTAAAGCAGCCATCTCTAAACCTCCTGATATCCAGGCAGGTAGTACCAGTAACATACCTCCCTAGTTGGTGGCTGCCTACCAACTACAACCTACAGCATGATGAGAAAAAAATTCAAAACACAAAATACGAAAATAAAAAGTACTGGTTAGGTTGACACATTACAACTATGTCTGAGGTTGAAGCCATACTGTGATGGCTGATGATGGTGGTGGTGTCTCCAAATATACTAGCTTTCAAGAGAGAACAAATCACTAACAATCTGTTTCATAAAAGACATAAAAGAAAAGAATACCTATTTGACACCTCTGAAGGCTATCCATTAAAGTGAGTCCACTATAAGCTCACGGACAGCAACAATTAGCTTGTCAACTTTGCACCAGAATGAGCAAGAGGATAATGAAAGCAGTTGGCAACTTATTATCTCATCTCTGTACTGGGACATCACAGACCTATGCAGGCTACTGTATGGTTGATGACTTCTTGTGAATAAAGAGGATGAATCCTTAAGGACACATCTTATTTTGGGAAACTTAAAAATACAGCTTCAACTCTCCACTGAGGATGTACTCTCTCTAATGTTCATATGGCTTTGTCTTTATGTGAGAAATGAACTCAAGGATGTTGCAAATTATGCTGTGATTCAAAGGATAAAATATGCCTTATTGCTTTTTCCACCTTAGTTAGGTAGTAACAGAAACATATGAATAACAGCCTCATTTTGGCACATCCATTCTCAAGCTTTCATTTATAAAGCATTCAGACCAAACCCCATTCAGTATTCTACTGTATACTTTGAATGCTTCATGTGCCATGGTTCAGTGACAGCGTGTTTCCCCCCAATACTATGTCAATCCAATTCATTTTATATCATGCATGCCTATCACTCTCCTGAATGTAAGGCCTCGATACCCCAAAGCCTTTACTTGATCCATCCATAATATCAATCTGAAAAGTAAGAGCATAAACAAATGTGAAAAAGGTTTATGATACGAATTAACATGTAAAGATAATAAATTAAGCTAGAGGAGCTAATGGATTTAAGCATAGTACAGCACCTGCTAAAAATAACAATGACTGAGTGTTTTGCTGAAAATAAAAATGCAATACCTAAACATGACTGTTAATATAAATTTTGGTGATATAATGATATCCTATGGCTGACAATAAAATATTAAAGCAAAATGAATGTTTGAAGGAATGTGAAAGCTTGGTATGTTCCTAAATAAAAGAGAGAGAATTAAGATATGCTTATCTTTAATATATGATACTGAAAAACTGCACTGAAAAGTAGACCAGTTTCTATGATGAAAGTGATCTATAAAGCACCGCAAAAGAAAATTATAAAATAAATGAATAATTTCTAGCTAAGAATAAACTACCGAAGTGAAAGACATGGCCTTAGGGAAAGAAAGTCATGTGTAACAAATCAATTAAAACTTCTATGATAAGATGACATTCATTTTAGACAGGGATGCATGGGCTGACTGTCCTTAGACTGCCAGAAAGCATGACACTGTACTACAAAGGAGGCTGGTAAAAATGAATTTTCCGGAAGGTAGATAAGAAATCACCAGAGTGAAAGGGAACTTAGGATTCATGTCTGAAGAGTCTTCTCAAAATGGGCTCTGGTCACCAGTGGTGCACTAAAGGGCTGCTGTTAGGACCACTGCTCTTGGTTTATGCAAATGACAAGCCAAAAGGACTGGACTCATACTTGGTTATGCTTGTAGATGATGTCAACGTAATGAAAGAAGTAAAGAATGATGTGGACTGCAACAACTTACAAGGGCAATTAAAAAACCTCTAAATTATTCTGATACTTGGCTCATGTTAATAAATATGAGAAGATACAAAGTAATGAGGACTGGACAAAGTGAAGAAGGCTTTGATATGAATATAATCTAGCAAGAATGAAGCTAGAGAAATCCATGTGATGACATGGGATTAACACTGTACCTAACCTGTCACCAGAGCTTCAGCCCAGGAAAACTGTTAGATACAAACTTATCTGCATGCAAATATCAAAATTCCATTAAGAATATGGACAAAGAAATGTACAGCTTATTACATTTCTGACATCAATACTAGAATATGCCTTTCAAGTTTGGACAATGCAATTAAAGATGCACAAAGAACTAAGTGAGATGGTCCAAAGGAAGGTAACTGAGATTGAACCAGTATTAAGATAGCTGAAATGCAGTGAGAGGTTAGCTATACATCTGACCACAATGAAAAACATCAAAGTAAGGGGTGACTTGATCATTACCTTAATGTTCCTACACCGCATTAATGATGTCAATCATGAACTACCTGTATGAAATACAAAGACAGAGCAACCAGAGGCCATAGAAAGAAACGACTTAGAGAGAATGTAAAAAGTACTATTTTAATATTTTGTATGAATGACAAACTAAATGATGAAGCTGTGAATGCTGACAGTATACACATGTTTAGAGATGTATATGAGCAGAGAAACTTTAAGAGATGGGGCCACATGAGTATAAAACTCCCAACTAAAACTCTACAAATATGTAATTATAAAAAGGCAGATTTGTTTCCCTTTTTAGAAATTGAAAATACAAGAAGGGGAGGGTTTCCAGCCCCTCGCTCCCGCCCCTTTTAGTCGCCTTCTACAACACGCAGGGAATACGGGGGAAGTATTCTTACACCCCTATCCCAACCACTCAAAATATATATATATATAAACCCCTTATGAACAAGGAAATGGAAATCATGATAAAGTGCATTTGCTACTGTGTGAACTTTTTTGATTCTTATTCTGTGCACTACTGGGATCCTACTGTATCAGGTTATGCTTAGTGATACCAGTACACACAAAACATACTGGTCCTCATTCTTTTGGAACAACAAGAAATGCACCAATGTAATAAAACTAGGTGTTCAAAAACTATGCAAAAAATGCAATACATACATTCTAACAAAGTTAAAAATATAAGCAAGTCTTAAAAAAAAATTAGGTAATTTGACAAATGTAATGAAACCACTCTCTGCCTACCTACTTCCCTCATACGATGACTTTGTAAACCCCAAGTACAGCACTTGAATTTTTCAATGCCATCAAGTCTTGGAAATTATGAAGTACACTGAGCCTATAAGTACTGACACAATGTCAAACAATTAAACATATGGTATGCTAAATTTTGATATCACTTTTGTAGGGAAATTGTGTCAATTGAGAGAAAAATTTTCAAAATAAGATGGGACACCAAAAATATGAACTAAGCTAATCTAAAGGTCTAACTAAAAAGTAATTAGGTGGACAATTGTGGTTAAAAAAAAAAAAAATAATCAGAATGGTCAATGTGAAACCACAAAGAGATAGTACAGATCCTCACCATCCAGTGTATTCTGCAGCTCTAGCACCTGAGCAATAAGACGCGCTTTCTCTTCCTGTTCATCTGGTGACATGTCTGGCTCTAAACCTGAAATAGTGAATATCGTATGTAATTAATAAAACCTAATGTGAGGATCTATTTGCCCACTTATGCACAAAATTAGCAAACAAAGAAATATTTTGCTCAACTAAAAGGAAAGATCTTAGTAAATACAGCTATTGCTGTTGAATATTTCTATTGTTAATGTCATCATCATTTTAATCTTGGTGATATGAGCCTCAACATGCAGAGTCCAAGTTAGTACTAAGGCCAAATCCTGAGATGACTTAAGGATTTCTGACTGCGAGAAATAATATTCTATTTATGACTAACTGCCTTTCCAACCTTTACTCGGTAGCATTAAGAGCATTTGAACAATGGCCTCATTTGTACATATCCAGTCTCAAGCTGTCATGTGTAATGTAATAAAACCAAAATATACTACCCATAGCCAAGCCACACATGCTTTTGCAGAGGTAATGATTACCATAACAAATCAGGGAGGTAGCATTAGGAGCAAATGATTAAGCCTTTGCCAGACTGATGAGGTATTAAATGCTACTTTAGTCATTCAACCAAACAACATTAAAACAAATGCATCACAGACATTTAGACCTTGGTGTGATGGTTAGACATTTAAACATTGTTGCACCATGGCCATTTAACATACATATACCTTAGACCCAATGCATTATCCTTCAGTTTCATTTGCCCATTCTGTTAGAAGATTTAGACCTTTCCTAATATTGGTATGTAAACTTTTATCTGGCTTCCCCAGATCCAGAATTTTGCAATTTTTGAAAACATTCCAAATAAAATCCTTTAACAAAATTTAGAAATATCTTCTGAAAACCAGCTCTACTTTTTGAGTGATGTGCCAAAATTATGTGCTTTGGACTAGCTCCTGCATGATGCATTGAAGCAATGCTTTTATTTAATTGTTCATATAGGCCTATTGCAGACACTTGTTCAGTTCATAGATGATATAAGCCTCTTTCAAACACTATGTGCTTTGCTATATTTTTTCCTCATTACTAACAAAAATACCAAAAATTGCAGAGAATCTTTTTAACCTAAAAACCTTTTTGCTTTAAATTTGAAATAATCTTGGAAAATATCTCATAATGTTTCCTAAGCTGAAGGATAACCAATAAATACGAACTGAATAATCACAGAACCTTCTTAAAGATTAACCATTAATCATTTATTTACATGCCTTAATGTCCATAAACATCTATTTCAACCCTAGATTAAAATTCAGCATGGAAAACAGTCATTATAGTATGGTTTTCAAACAAAAATATCAACAACTGTCGTGGGTTATCCATCTATGGAGAGTTTGGCAATATACAATTCACTTTGTATTTAAAATATATTCTACATGCACCACCCACAGAAAAGGAATAACTACTGGAACAAGAAAACTTACTACTATGCAGAGGACTGTTGGAACCATTTGTGTAGGCTGATGGGATAGACTCCAAACTCTGCCCTCGGGTGGAGTCGGATATTTCAGAAGCTCCAGTTCGATCATCATCCAACACCACTGGAGGAGGAATCCATGGTTATAACATTAAAAAAGGAAAATGCAATACATTCCACAAAACTAGTTATGTATCCAAATGACATGACATTTCTATCAATGAATTCAAATATCAAAACCAACTGAACAATGAGGTATAAACATAAAACTCAATTACCAATTTTTGGAAAGACAGAATACTACTTAAAAATGCATCCCCTCATCCAGTTTCATAAACTCTGTTGTGACCAACACTTGTAGAGAAAAAAATGCACAAGATGATGTGCAAAAACTCACTGAGATATGTCCTTTTGCTGATATTACACATTTCTTTGTCTTGAGAAATGCCTTACAAATGAACTTGGAGAAAAACTGACCAGACTTCAGCAGCATATACACAAAAAGTACATACAGAGATACATCCCCTTGGAAAATACCCTCACACTTTTGAACAATGACTGAGAAATAGGTTCAGTTTAAACATGCCAGTTCAGTATATTATTCATGAATATAACCACACAGAGATGTACAATCTAAACACCATATAAGCCCCATCATTATGGAAGGGTGATAAAATTCCTGCAAGTTTTAGTAAAAGTTGGTAACAGAAAAAAATTCTGATAATAAATTTCTAAGTTGATTTCATAGATTTTGTACATCATGTTATTAGCTGCAAAGGCTGTTCCAAACTGATCCATGAGTTCTAGAGTAATACAGGAACTAGCAAACATGGCTTAGATCCATATACATATCCTCCTACTTCCAACAAAGTATGTTAAAGAAAATGGCTTTACATAACCAACCCCATCTAGTTTCAAGCCCATAATTCCCATGAATCACCTGCTAATTTATCTTCCAGATTAAATATACTCTCATTTGGGATAGGATTTTCTGCTCAACATCATTAGCAAATCAGACCTCAAATGCTGTTAGATTTGGAATATGACTGTCACTGAACTTCAATTAAGTTTTTTCAATTCATAGAAATTAATCATACCTCTGATTTCCTTACTTGAATCCTATTGTTTGAGATTTTCTTTCATACGTATTTGCCATTTCCGGCATGTGAGGTAGCGTAAGGAACAGATGAATGAGCCTTTGAGGGAAAAATCCTCACTTGGCCCTCTTCTCTGTTCCTTTTTTTTGGAAAAATAGAATATTTGGGAGATTATATAAAGGCAGCGTCTACACAAGAAGACAATGGTTTTAAGCTAATGTCCAGGTGAAACATACACTGATTTAAAATGAATATTCAACCTAATTCAACCCAACCTCAAAAAATTTTAAAATATTTCATGTAATATTTACACTCACAACTACATGAGACCAATTAGATAATAAATCAGGTGTTCAACCTTTACTTCTGAGCAAATAAGCAGAATACACTCTGATGTTTCAAACCATGCAACCACTGGGCCAAGTAGTTGCTAGATTTTGGAAATTTCCTGATTATGGGTATTGATGTTGCCAAGGGGATCTGATAGCAGAACAAATCATTTGTAACTTAACCAGTGGTTTCTGGTTTTCCCAATGTATAAACAAAAGTAAATTTTAAACAATACTACAGATGTAATTATTTACTGTATCTACATGAAATTGTTTCTTGTTTTCATTCCCAAAATGTACAATGTAAACTAAAACAACAATAGGTGATAACACAGAAGTGTAGGTATTGGGGAAGCCATCTGACCCAGTCAAGGGTAGGGGTGTGTAAAGACAAATTTCATATTACTATGGTGAGGTTGACTGAGGCTGGCTCCATTGTAAGAGCTGGTCTGTATGTCTTTAGATCTTCAAAACTCAGCTCAGGTTTGGGAGCATTAAGAAAGAGGCTGAACAAAGGGGATATAGTTGCTGTACCTGGGTATACACAGTGCACTTATATGCCTTCTTAAAGAGTTCTTACGGTGTCATTTGATTCAGGTAATTAGTTACACTCAGTATCTCAAAAGAGAACAAACATCAGACTGCAGCAATGCACAGATGCCAGAGCAACATCTGAACAGAGCTGTGATTTCTGCAAACACAAGTACCAGTTCACAGAGCAAAAGTGCCCTTACAAGTGCCACATTATGGGAGTTGCCTGATTCTGGAAAGGTAGACTATAGACATCAGATTGCATTGTTTGTGACATGATTCATAAGTAAGATAACTTTATGGAACTGAATGATGGTTTGGTTAACATTTCCTTTTTCCTATGAAAGCAGTCCTGATATGGTGAAGTAACTTGTGACAAAGGACATACCTGATGGGTCATCATCCACTAGAGGTATACTGTTGTCATCTTGGTAGCTGGACATGATGCAGTCTTTAACCACCCTGTAATAGTAACATCTACATAAGAAGTCAGTGTGGGTCAGAAAAATATATCAGTGTTATCTCAAATTATTAAGAATCAAAATTCATATGCCAATTATATAGATTTCCACAGGAAAAAACATTTTTCCATTGCCTCCCATTACAAAATTAGAGGTCAGTTCCTTAAAAGGAAAAAAAAAGTGTTATAAAGACATATCAAAAATAAGATTCGGAAAGCAAAAGTTTTTTGTAAGCATATATGAAAATTGGCTTTTTGTTGAAACAGTAAAATACTAAAAATAAGCAAAGAAATAAAAAGCGGTTTTATTGGGAGATATGATGGAATTTCTGGGCTGGAGAAGAAGGGGCAGTAGAATCATCTGCCTCACCCACCTATGTCATTCTTTTCTGTTGCAGTTATTGATGAAATGCTTTTCATCTTGGTTAGCTTAGAAGAGGGACTTTTTCCAAATACCATATCTAAAGTTAGCAATTCTGAACATCTCTTCCTCATTATACAGTACTTTCTAGCAGTGGATCATATCTGTTTACTCCTCTAGACACTTTAATGCTATGTTCACATTACAAATTATCAACAGGAAGAATTTGCAAAACCTGCTTTAAAGTGAGAAAACACTTCAGACACTTGCCTAATCATAAACTCACATATGTAGGTGGTGCTTCCTCATTCCCTTTCCTACAGCTCACTCACGTTTCAGTTGCATTACTTATTCATTTCAGAGGTCTTCTCTTTAGGACTACAGCAACTCTACTACATCCTCTTCCTTAATGTTTACAAAGTCAACATTATATTCAAAGGCCATGAGGGTTCACAAATTTGTGGAACAGTTTCTGATTAGGAAAAAAATGGGAATATCATGGAAAAACATGGATTGTATTTTTCTCCAAACACCTTTTACAATTAATGCACTGAGCTCTTTCCAAAACCTAGGGATGCTGTCTGCAGCATTCCCAATGTTAAAGTTGAACCCAAACCACCTAACTGTTGGCTTATTCTTCCCATTATTCTCATTTAATAAGCAAAAACTTTTGTTCAGGTGATATGCCATAAATTGGTAAACACACAGTGATCCATAGGTTGCATCAACACTGTCATCTTTTTTGGGGAGGAACTCCACTCTAACATTACCTAAGAGATCACTTGAATTTACTTGATAGTTTGGGACATTAACCATGATAAGCAATGCCTTGTCAGCAAGGTATTTTTGCCAGAGTATCACTCAATAGTAGGGGTCAAAAAATGCTCCTCACTACACTAAAGCCTTCCTGTTTGAGTACCAAATCACAGTTAGGCTGGTCTTATGAACCTCTTCATAATACTAAGAATTCTGGAAGACTGCTCCACAAAGAGTCTGACCTATATCTGCCTTCAGCAGTGCCTCTCAGGAGAAATGTATTTCCCTGGCTGCTTTGTATGCCCTGGTGTAGCCCTGAGACAGCATGTCATCGCTACGCCTTTCATCCTCCTGATTATTCAGGTCATGATACCTCAAGGCCTCTTTCCCTCCATCCTTCCATCCACTTCTTGTTCTTCCCCTCCCCCTTGCTGACTTCACTCCTGACACACAGATCCGGTCTTTCTCACTCTTGTAAACCTTTAAGCACATCCTGGTTCCTTTTCTCAGTCAGCTGCACTTCCTACCACACCTCAGCTGGTCATTTTCCACAGTCGGACTACACTTCTTACCACACCTCTTACACTGTCACTTCTTACATGAGCAACACATTTCACACCACATATTGTTCCCAGGCAATTCATTTCAAAAACGTTCACGTCTTCTCATCTTTTGTATTTATGATTCAAAGTTAACACTGTTAAACCTACTTTCCCTTCAAACATGTCCATTTTTTGTCCCAATAGATAGTGAGCTGTCCCTCCTTACTCCCCAAAACACCCATAAGAACCTTATCCCCCTCTCCCACTATGACTCATTTAAGCCCCCATGGCTCCATCTGCTGCTATTTACAATCCCAGGTACTAAAGCACTCCAGTTCTTCCCACTGAAAATCACACTCAAACCATCTTTTCTCCACCCCTACTATACCTCACTATGTTCTTTTCTTCACATTAACTCTTAACTCTCTCCTTTCTCTCATTCTATGAAACTCAAAAAACAGATTCTGGAGATTCTCTCTCAGGTCTGCTACCACAGCTGTGTTATAAGCAAACACCAAATGACTCAATTTCCCCAGTTCCAGCACACTGTAAACCTACCCCCTCACTCCAAGAACTTTGGAATTACCTCCCTCACCATAACTTCCCTGATCTTCAGAGCCCTACCCACTTTTTATCCAAAACTGTAGATACAAAAAAAAATGATCCTGATCACGATCCCAGATCTTAATCAGTAATAAAATCACGACAGAACTACTTTATACAAGCATTTATTATTTTCTGCAATTATTAGGGTGGCAGGCTTAACTGAAACATGAGCCAGTTACTGAATGGGACTATAGTTAACCTTTCAACCAACAACTCTTTAGCATAAAGCTCATATGAAGAGCCATTGATAAGCTTATGACACTTTATCAGTCGTTCAAAAACACGTTTTGCAAAATATGTAATTAAAAGATCATTTACATCCACAAGTTATACCATAGAAATTCTCATACCAAATACCAATACGGAGTCTATAATAACATTATATTACATGGCATCTAGTAACTACACAGCCTCTCAATATTACATGGCATCTAGTAACTACACAGCCTCTCACAGTAAGACAAAATACGTGATACTTGTACATTTTGTACCATACTTAGAGAACCATAAATGTCATACTTGACGTTCGTCTGCTGCAATCATTCAAGAACCTCCATTGATTTTACTCCACTTATATCACCACACTGGAGCAACGGCTGTGAGACATTTTGTAAGACATCAAACAGGTATGGCATTTGGCTTCAAAGAACTGTAGTGTATTAATACAAGTTAGGACAAATAAGCAGTATCTCTTACCAAACAGCAGACGAAGAGTCACAGTGGTTGACACTTAAGAGTGACGTCATGGACTCTCATCACAGAGAACGGAGCCCCACCCACACCTAGCGGTAACCCGTGGAAAATGCTAACACCTTACTCAATAGATTAATCTATTTATAAAAGACAAATATAAGTAAGTATACAACTTCCATAGCCAGTGAAAACCTCCTTGTATTCTTTATCTATATATTTTTTTGGTTACTGTACGTTCAAAAGTATTATTCCGAACATTATCTTCAGCTAATGACCTAGGAAAGTTTATGAATATACCCAATAATTATGAAAAACTCTAAATGACTAATGCAAAGCATATAATACAAGAGACACAAATTCTATTTCAAGCTCTGTATAATGAATATATATTAATTTGATCATGGATAAAATGCAGTGACATGAGAAATTATAAATAAATCTTAAGTTTGTGGCAACTACGGCATACAAAATTGCCCTGTGGGTAAAAAACATACGAAATTATAGTTTGCTTCATTAACAGTAAAACAACACAGTTCCTCTAACAAAAATATCAAAAAATATTGTCATTGCCCTTGTAAGCAAAAGATCAACAGTCAAATTTTGGTAAAACTATTGCCAAAAAATGGTGTTAAAATATAAGAAACCTTGGAAAGGATATGAATTAGAAAAAATCAATAGTTAGTCATTAAGTCATCATACCTCAGAATCTTACAAAGAAAGATATTTGATATCGGTTACAAAGTCATTTGCATTTTTTCTATATATATATTTTTTTTTGTATACAAGTAACACAGATGATTCAGACGCTATGCTCAGGAAGGTATTAATTTACTTGTAACATTCATAGCAGGCACGACGAGTACTTTACTTTAACAAGACGCTTGGCTTTCTCCATTAACACTCGATTCTGAGGCTGGAGCAAGTCCCTCACACCCTCAAATTATGTTGTCACATCTGGAAGGTGTGATGACGATGGTTGATTGCATATTCGACTGTGCTTTCAGGGTTTCTATGTGGAAGTCTCCCTAAACTTCAAATGGATCTGCAAGGCAATAGTATATGTTATTAGAGTTAGTAATAACAAAATTTGTATCCATCTATTTTCATGTAAGCTGTATCCACAATTTGCTTGCTTGTAACAAAAAAGAACCAAAGTTCATAGTTGATTTTCTTCAAATGATCAACGCTGTCAGGGTATTAAGCTAATGTACCACTAAAACCAGAGGGTTTTTCATTCTTCGTGGCAGTGTGAATCCTGCTTTGTTTTACGGGGAGAGTTTTACGCTCGTGTTACCTCGTTTCTCAGCTCTGTATATATGCACTACGTCTCTACTCCTATGTATGTGTGCAGACACACGCTTTAGCTTAACAGGTTCACATTTATTAACCATCCCTGAAAGGAGAATGAACATCTGGGTTGGGTGTAGGCCGACAGTCACGCCTAAGATTCGAACCCCTGCGGGTCCGACCACGGTCTGGTACATGCCTGATTCATGGTCAGTAATGTTAACAGCGATACTATAGAGGCCCCTGGATTTCATCTACGTGAGCTTCCTCTTCTTTCATGAGAACTGACCGCCATGATATCATGAAATACATCATCATTATAATTCCTTTGTATTTAATGTCGATGATGCAATGACCTACACTTCAGCTGCTGCCAAACCTTTCTTCTGAGACGTCCTGCGTAGACTGTCAACATCTCGTGGATCTTAAGATGACAACGAACCAAAAATGTAAGATTCCATGTGACTCGCAACTCCTCTACCTTTAATTCGAATATCAGGGTCTTAGTATTTAGCTTCTGGAAGTTGCTGTAATTGTCCATGATAGTCTGCAGAAAATCAGCAATAACAGTCCTCCTTGGGTGTAGCACTCTAACTCCTTTTGGATTACTCTCCGATGTTATCAACTCTTCATGTTCAGAAATGGACTCTCATTTGACGCCATTAGCTGTATCCATTGCATCGTACATGATTTTCGAATTCGTAATGGTATCAAGACATGCAACAAGTATGTTCACAGCAATATGTAATTCCCAGGGTAGTGACCCCTCTCTAACAATAATAACCGTCTGAACGCCGCAATGCTGTTGCCCTATCCCTGTTCTACAAGTATTGAACTGGACACTGTTCTTTCGAAATGTCCGAATGTATCTTTGCCACAAAGGCTTTTATCTGAGGTAAGCATCTGGCTGCTTCCTCCCACAATTTCTATGTAAAGGTCACTCGAGAAATGACCGTTATGATGCCTCTTTCTTTCCTCAAACAGTTAAGATGAATTTTCTTCCTCCTTCCGACTTTCCCTCGTCATAACATTTCTTCAAAAAGTCAAGCCTACAAATACCTGCGTAGACCTGATTAATTTCCACATTCTTTTCTCAATTTTTCTTTCATCCGAGATGGTCTTGCGGGTATATTTTGCCCGTGCCCTGTCTTTTCTTATATTTTACGTTGGAGGCTCCAGTCACAGACGAAAGTCCACATCAAGACAGAGCCTTAATTAAAATATAGAGAGGATTATGAAAGGGAAAGAGAAAAGACAGGGGAAGGTATTTACAATTTTGAAGGAAATGAAAAACCTGTCTTTAGAAATGTGAAAGAAGCAGGTATCAAAACGGCCCTCATTTGAGTCGCCAACGGCCACACAGTAATCATGTGACGCAACAGCTTGCCGGGTATTGCATGGTCTTGCTGGTAGTGTGGGCACACAAGCAGCCAGCTCTCGGATGCAAAACAAAAACAAAATAATGCCTATAGAAGAAAGAAAGTGAATCAATACTACAGCGCAGGGCAAGAGGCACAACTTCTGTCGCTCCACCTTCCTCTCACTTATCCGTTCTGACGGTACTATAGCTGTCTCTCCCATTGACAAAGCAACTATCTTTGGTTCCCGTTTCTCCTCTAACTCCACCTTGGATGACTCTGATATTCCCTCACCCCCTGATGCTCCTCTTACT
>JAYMFT010233226.1:0-10000 GCA_038088735.1 Panulirus argus
TATATATATATATATATATATATATATATATATATATATATATATATATAGGGGGACTGGAAAGCCTCCCTCCAGTTTTCACTTTTCCAAAAGAAGGGACAGAGGTGGTGGCCAAGTGAGAAGTTTTCCTCTCTAAGGCTTAGTCATCTGTTTTCTTTAACGCTACCTCGCTAACGCAGGAAATGGCGAGCATGTATGTATCAGCTCACTTCTCTTCACTCAGTCATGACACCCCTCCTTAGAAACACCATGTCACATCATTTCTCTTAATTGGACTTTATGCGTGTTTCCTCACATTACTGACTCACGTCACTCCTCTACTTGTCTTTCAAAAAAAGTTCTAAGATGAAGTAGAATTAGGTAAACGTCTCAAACATTGTTGTAGATGATCGTGATTATAGTCATGAGCAGGACAATTGTAGACATGGTGACGAATTGTTCACAGTAGTGCTGTAGTTCCCCTTTTGCTGTCTTGTCAATGTCATATCCAAGAGCCATAAGCATAAGGTCATCAGAAAGAGATAACATGAAGTCTACGGACGTCTAAACCATCATCTAACATCCCAGTGAAGTCCGTGATTCATTCAGCAATCTTCTCTCAGCTTCGTCGCAACAAATCAAGGTCTTTACACCTTCAGATTCTGTTGAATCACGTGCAGGAAATTCTTGTTCTTGTTCTTCCGAGGAATGAAGTCACAGGTGGAGAACGAGCAGCCAGTATCACATCTAATGACACTAAATGTTTAGTGCAGTGATAAAACACTACAGTGTCTCGGGCACAAGCGAGAGAGGCAGGTTTACAGTGTAATATAAGTCGATGGTTCAGAGAAGGGGAGGGTTAGAGTCTCCTTCATGACGACTGCAGGAGCTGTAGCAGTGTTGGCGGTGATCTACATCGACCCCTGGCTGGCGAAAAGCACACTTAAGAAGGGAGTTGATGCTACCACACTCCTCGAGGGGTATGGGCCCCACACCCACACACTCAGTGCCTGTTCACAGCAGAGGAGGCATTAAACATTCAGTCGTGTAACGCACTCTGTTTATGTGTTTTAAGATATATTCAAGTTTTCTCTCACCGTACAGCGAGGGACGGTCCCGCGCGCTTTGAAGTCTAATGACACAAACTCGTCCAAATAGGAGGAGTGACCTCAGAGAACCTTTGCCCGAGGAGTCTGTGGTTGGCATTAAGACTCGGTGGACAGGTAGGAGGGGCCGGAGGTGCAGTGTGGACGGACGGAAGGGCTGAGCCCGACATCTTAGAATCTCAACATACCGAAAAAAGAAGAAAGAAAGATATCTGGGAACACACCTTACACCGAGAAATTGCGTTTCCAGGAGGTTCCTGGAGGCGGGCAAGGTCAGCGTGCTGGCGGGCACTTCCAAACACCGCCGAGTTCACCTCGCTCCTCCACCTCCACCTCCACCAGCATCGTCATCATCCCTGGGTCATGGAGAAGCATTTCCTTTTCATTAAGACGGCCCTGTACCCTCAGATGGTCTTGGTCCGGGGAACGGTGCACCGCGTCACCGCGCTCTTCAGCGTACCACGCCTTCAGGAGCCATTATTGCGATGGTTTTACTCATTCCAGAGGTTCCCTTATTTGTCCCCTTACAAGGGCCGTAGAGAAAAAGATATTTCCTTACTGATTTGGAATGGAATTGGAGGGTAAGGATGAGTATTGCTCCGTACCGCGAACCAGCTGAACAGTGAACAATAATAAGATGGTCATTTCCAGTTTAGGCGGGATGGAGCCCGGTCGCTAAGAAGGTTTCCAGGAGCCAGAGGCCCAGAGCGACAAGTTGAGGACCGGTCCAGGCACAACCCCTTCAGGCTGAGGGGGTAACTATATATACCCTCTTTGGTGCCGCCGGCAGTAGTACCTTCGCTCCCCCACTCATCAGCATTCCCAGTTGGCACCAGACTAACACTCGGCCTTTACGCACTCGCCTTCACACTCGTTACTCGTCTTCACTCATAACGGCAGACGACGTGGGTGCGGCAGCGCCCTGAGGGGCCAAAAATAATCCAGGGATTTCCTCGAATGCATTGGGGATTCTTCTCCAGCTGGACGTCTCCTGGAAACATAAGACGAAGATGATCTTTGTTCGGATATTCGGGAATCTCTTGGGGTTATAAAACAGGGTATTATGAAGATCTTTGTCCAGATATTCGGGGATCTCTGGAAGAGTAAAACACGGAATAATTCTTGTTCCTAGTCTTTGCCTGTCGCGAATTATTAGCCAGACAATCACCGAACTCAATTCTTCGACTCCAGAGCATGGAAAAAAAAAATGGGAGCTGATCATGATATTCCAGAACGAGGATTGTACTGGAATACAATCAACGTGTCAGTCGTTACGGCCTGACCTTCCAATGGATTCGCAGTAAAGATCGGACATCGATTCAGGGAACACGGATCATTCGACAAGGGGGGAAGAAAAGGACGTAAGACAGTCCGGAACACACAAGATTCTCGCCGGACAAAGATATTGGAAATTACATTATCTAAATGTAGAAATCTGTAAGATAACTTCGGAAGGATATGACTTTTTTTTCTTCAGTTCTTATATGAATTATCTTTATTTCTGTATACATTGATGGGGCTAGAAAAATTTAAGGAGGAGGAGGAGTTGACGTGGCTGACGAAGACAGATTTATGGTGTGTAGGTGCTTGGCTCGGTGAGGGAGGAGGATCGACCAAAGGTTTAGGGACGGGAGGACGAGGCAAGAGGAGTACAAGGAGACCCGGGTGGACAGGGAACAGAAGACATGACGGTTCTTGGAGATGCCGTCTGTCTCCTGAAGGACAGTAATAGTATCCGTAATAAGATCCCAATGCACAGAGACAGGCAGCACCATCCCCACACATCACTCACTCCGGCACAACACCCAGCAGGGAAAAGGCCATAGAAGAAATACCATACAGTACGAAGAGGTTATACTGTAATGGAAATTTCATTGGAAAGTTTAAATAAAGACCATCCTATTCTATCTACAGCTTCGGGTTGCTCTGGGAAGGAAGTTCAAATCTGAAAGAAAAAGGAAAAAAGAGATGAAATTATGTCCTTGAAAAAAAGATAATTGAATTATGTGTTTAGATAGTTTTCCATCTTCAACAGACATGTTTACTGCAAATTGGTGTCATTAAAGTCTTTGTCGAGACGTGAGTTGGTTAATGGTATTGATATGCTTCACCTTGACGACATCTGGTGTGTCAGATTATTCCAGTATTCTATAACTCTACAACTGAAAGACTTCGCCCACGTTCCATTTCCGGTCTTTGTGTCTCTCTAACGAGAAAAAAGATAAAAATGTAAGTAATGTTGTCGAAATTATTTAGAATTTTGGAAATCTTTTATTGGGCTTACTTGGGGCCAGTGAATTTTTTTTTCTAGATTACATTTTTCAGATCTTCCCGAACCACAGAATTAGTGTTGATGCTCTTCTTTGTAACCGTTCCAGTACTGTCCTGTGGGATCAAGTTCGGTGACCAGAACTCAACAGCGTATTCTATAAATGAGGTCTGCCAAGGGAGGTGCGAAGAGTGAATGTTTAATCTTTCGTCTTACGATTTATCTCTGGAAGGAAGAAGAATTTCTCTCCTTAAATTTACACTTACCTATTTTTTTCAGCTGTCTACGTACCAAGGAATTAGGTGACCTTGTGTTATCTCTAAGATCAGATCGGAAAATTTAACAGTGACTCTATGACATTATCGGCAGTGTCGTCTAACTTTTCCTTGACCTCACAGAAACTAATCAGGTCTCTCTCCGTAGGAGGGAAATGTGTTGCGGTTTTCCTTTTGTTTCTTTACCTTTTTACTTCTGTTCCCCCAGCAGTTAACACTTCCCCCTCCCCCTTTTTCAGCCCTGGCTTAATTAAAATGAAGCGTTTGATCCGACCATTACGGCCCAGCGGTGTCAAGGGTGTGTAGAACAGATGAGGATGTAGTGAATATGAGTGTGTAGTGAAGATGGCCTTTGATCTTATCTATGAAGGGTCAGGTCAAAAGCCACTGGCGTCGAGAGTGCAGCGAAGGTGAGGTTGTAGTGAAGATGCGTTTGACGCGACATAATGACGGTCTGGGAAGGGGGTAGTGGGGGAGGGGGTGTGTGGAGGCCTTCTGTGGCGTCGAGGGCGTAGTGAAGATGACGTAGTAAAGAAAAATGGTCACTGACCCTAACCTATGGTTAGTGATAGTGCGCAGGGAAGTATACCCTGTTGTCCGTCCAGTGTTGGTGTATGTGATTCTGTATGGATACTAAGTCTGATATATTGTTTCCTCGCGTTTGATCATTGGTCTCTAGAATCAACAGGCAATCGTTATATCAGATCAGTTAAGTATGTTTCCTTTTTGATCGTCTGGAAAGAAATCCCAGCTGATGGTATGGTCGTTAACTCCTTGAGTAATTAATGCCTCCTTTTTTTTTTAACAGAAATTTTGATTTCTTTGTATGAAACGATATTGTTTTCAGTGTGACGCGTCAGGGTTCTGTACACTGGCCAAACTTTTATTTTTTCGAGTTTAGTGCTTCATAGTTCGATGCATAATGTCGTATTGTGTAGACAGGGGGGAGGTTAGGAGATCAATTAAGGCTGGGGAGGAGGACGAGAAGAGGGGAGACTTGGAGAACCTGGTGAAGCAGGAGGACGTAACAAGTTGGACAGGAGGACGGGGTGCTGAGGGCAGACGTAGTGAGGCGAGAGGAGGACACGACGGAGGGAAAAGACGGGAGTGCCTTAGGGTGCACGGTGGAGGTGTGCATAACATAGGAGGACGGCCTGGGAGAGGAGGACTAGACCAGGGAAGACTTTAGGTGTGAGGAGACAAGGAGAGCCACAGTGAGGGAGAAGGACGAGGTAGAGGAGATGAGGCAGGGAGACTAACAAGGAGGAAGAAATGAGAAGTTCTTCTGTGAGCTTAGGAAGGGTGGAGTCATGAGGGAGATTGGTTTGGGAAGGAGATCATGTGTGAGGAGATGAGTGGTGGATGAGGGAAGGTTACGAGGGGGAGAGGAAGCCTCAGAGAGCGAGAGGGAGGGAAAGAGGACGCGATGGTGGTGGAGTAGAGAGAGAAAGAGAGAGAACGGGGCTTGGGTGCGTCAGTCAGGTGCTCATGAGGTGGAGGACCCAGAGAGGAGGAGAGGGGAGTGGGGAGGGGGACTGGACTGGGTGAAGGGCACGACGGGCTTCTAGGAAGTCAAGTGTTTGCGTCTTAGAAGACTTGGGGGGGGGGGAGAGATGGCGGAGGGAGGAAAGGACGACCAGTCGTAAAATAAAGGAAAAAAAATAGCGACGTTGTTTTCTTCTAGGAGATCAAGATAAAGAGTTCAGGAGATGGGAATAAGGGTTGTAGGAGGACCCGGGGGTGAAGGAGGGGGGGGGGATGACCTAACACGGGGGAGAGGCAAGGCAAGGGGGCACCAGTGAACGGGGCGGGGCGGGGCGGGGCGGGTCGGGGAGACAGGACCGGGGCGGGTGTGTACCGTTATCCGTAAGTATCACGCAGGATCTTCACCAGTAAGGGACAACGGCCCTGAGACAGCCAGCCGGTGTGTGTCTGTGTGTGTGTGTGTGTGTGTGTATACACGGTTTTTTGTGCGCATGCGTGCGTCTGCGCATGACGTTTGTGTGTGTGTGTGTGTGTGTGTGTGTGACCGTCAGTGTGTGAAAGTGTACAAGTACGTGTTGGTATAGCGTGTGTGTGTGTGTGTGTGTGAGTGAGTAAATGTGTTTGTATAATTACCCATTTGTACCGTAATGGGAAGGAGGTTTTATACTCTTGTGGTCCCATCTCTTAAATCTTTCTCTACAATATACCACATTTACCTCAGTTTCTTTCACTTTATTCCATTCGTTCATTACCCTTACGACGCGAAAGCACTTCCTCACATCTATCTTTTTTTTTTGACAAGTTTCTCGCTTGATTTCACGTTATGATCTCTGGTTTTTTTCTCTCTTCCTACATCTTTCGAAGAACTGTTCATTGTTTGCGTCATCAATCTGGTTTACAGACTTAAAAGGCTGTGATCAGGTCGCCCCTAGCGCTACTCTCTTCCGTGGTGGGCAAATTTGGGGACTTTCCCAGTTACTCAGCTCTCGTAGTTCCCGTACCGTCGTTGTTGTCCTCCTCTAGACCTTCTCTATTAGTTCTTTGTGCTCTTTCAGTGTTCTACGTGTGTGTGTGTTTGTGCAGACGTATGTGTGTGTGATTGTTTTTCACATACTTGCACACTGTTTCTGCCAGTGACACAGGTATATAGTTTCGTGTGACTTACGTATCAAATTCCTTATTGTTAAGAACATTTGATTACATACAGGAACAGTTCCTGCTGGAGTCCAGATATTAAACATTGTCGTTGTCTTCTTAAGTGCATCATACTGCCTTAGGACGTTGCTACTGTGTAGGCAGTGAGCCATGCGGAGATAGAATTGTTCTTATATATATGTATATTTTTATTCATTTGATTACTGCCTTCCCATCTACATCAGCGTCACACGTTTAACCTTCAAGTTACATGCTTTCCTCAGCATCCGAGACATTTCCTCCCGCGTTCCTCGGCTCGGTAGTTCATTCCTGGTGCTTTTCCTGGTGTTAAACTCGTCGAGCATTTCTGGGTGATCTTTGGACATGGCTGCTTCTTAATTCCTTATATGTCTCCTCTCCTCTGTTCTTATTCTACCGTTATTAATTTCCCGCTTTCTTTGTATATGGTTGACGGTTGCTTCAGCCTACTTGAATGCTTTAGGAGAGACCTATTCTTCTATCCACAGATCTCTAATCCTCGTCACAAACCTAGTAGTCTCCATTGTGCACTTTACTTCTCTCGGTTGAATGCGCGAATGGTCGGATCCTGCGATGGAGCGGCACGATGAGACAACAACCCCCGCTTCTGACCGACGCTGAAGAGTTGGCCGTAACGTTTGGTGGTCAAGGCTCTGGGTGTTGATGAAGCCTCGGTTGGCAAGCAAGAGAGCTCTCTTATCAGACCGGTTTGCTCAAGAAAAAAAATATTTGACCGTCGGCGTTCATTTCGAGACTCCCCGACGCCCTGGCGGCTCTCTTCGGCACACACACTCGGCGATCAGGTGAACGTGCTCCCCATGTGTAACAGACACAGGATGTTGCCCCATGTCTACCTAACACAGGGTGGTGTTACCCCATGTGTACCTGAAACATAATGTTGGTGCCCCATTTGTATCTGCCACAGCGTAGTGTTGCCCCATGTGTACCTGATACAGGGTAGTATTGCCTCACGTATACGTGCCTGACACAGGATGCCGGGGGTGTCCCTAGTCAGGCCTGTCATAACACAGAGTTTCCAAGCAGAGTTCAAAGCCACTGTCATGCACTCCAGACGATTTTCACCGCCAGAGCGACTGGCCTTAACGTTCCTGGAAACCTAATCAGTGAAAGTGGTCTCAATTCAGGAGGTTATTTTCCAAGCAGGACTGTATGCTTCGGGGAAGCCAGCGAGGTGCGCTGGCTGGCAGACGCTATGACAGAACTTGGATGAGAAAACAGATTTCGCAAGCCGTTGGCAGATTGTTCCCCTAGATGGTTTATTAAAACGTCAGCACACAGCAAGTGATGGAAAAACCACACGTCAATAAATTCCAGTACGTCAGAACCCATGAAGATAGCGAAGAGTCTTTCTGGAAGTGAAGGGCAAGAAGCACAATATTGATTGAGACCTTGATTTGATTAATCTTCAAAAGGTTCTTTTTGTTTGCACGGGAACGAAAAGATTCGGATCATCGGGTGTGATGTTAAAAAAAGAAACAAAAAATGCTTACGACTTTTTTTTCCCAGCAAGAATAGAGACACACATGTGATTCACACGATGTAAGAGAATCTTGCCAGTGCCTGAGTCAAAGGAATCCTTGGTCGAAGCGAACCGCCCCCGTCCATCACCGCGAAACCCATTGACCAGGCGACAGAAACGGCATTTCAAAAAGGACTTCAGAGGAACCAAGAGGTGTTGGGGGGAAGGTTTCCGTCCAGCCAGAGTCACCGTGACAAGTTAGTCTGCTGAAGAGGCTAAGAACGAGCCAGCTGCACAGAAGGTATTCTCGGAGTCTGTCGGACTTTATAAGTCCTCTGGTGATTCCCAGAGAATACCTAGTCCCTCATGGATCCTTAAGCCAGGGTAATTAATGTGTTCAGTCAGCAGTTAGTGTGGTAGAAGAGGAGTCTCTCGACCCGTTCGATGACGCTTCAGAAATAAGTCAATCGCCTGACGTGCCCTCAGACGCAACAGGTTATAAACAATAGGCTTGAGGTAGACCTCTCTCGAGTGTAATCACTCATGGACGGGCTGGGCTTTGCACAGTCTGTCAGAGGAAGGCCTGAGGGTAGGCAGCACCGCATTCTTTACATCCATAAAAAGTCAGCCGTTAAAAATTAAAAGAAAAAAGAAAATCTTTCGGGGATGTTACCACAACAATGACAAACAAAGGAAGGCTTGTGAAACCTGAGACTGTTAGGAATTTCTTATGAAAACCAGCAAGTTGATCAAGTGATCCCGATGTGGCAAGCGGTTTTAACGAGATGTCGTTGTCTTTTACTATCATCTTGAGTCTTGCTCCTCGTTTCTTTAGCACTTGATGATGGAAGTAGATGATTCCTTTAGAAGTGTAGATTTCAAGATACACCATCACACTCTACTGTCCTGTCTCGATGCCTTCCTAAAGTCATCAAGAGACAGAGTAGCTACTTACGGTGTTGGCCTGAACCTTTTGCATATGGTGTATGATCGGGATTAATAATGTGGTCTGAAAATGAGCCAGAAATTCAGGTAAAGAGACCGAGGACAAAAACGTGGAAAAGAGGAGTATCCTATATATTACGAAGACCCCCCCATGGAAAAGATCTTACAAGACCTGTGAGAGTTCCTCTCAGGTGGAGAAAATTAGATCAGACTGGAAAGCAGTGATGCCAGACGTGTTGAAGGATCACAAACGTCAACTAAATCGATCCTTGGGGCACGACGGTAGAACGTTTGAGCGTGATGCATCCCTTGAATACGAAAGTGCCTCCTTGAAGCACATACGGTACGACCCTTGAGCACACGCGGTGCGATGCTCGGTTGTGATGTCTTCGGCCTGTTGACCTCAGCTTTAAGGGTCTCAGCATTGTGCTCAGGGAGGTTCATAGAAAAAGAAATCCTATAATTTTTTTCCTTTTCCCAGTACGATGGTTGACGTCGGTTTCCCCAGAAGTGGCATCAAGCCCCACCGATGAACGAAACTCCCACCAGGAAGAAGCCGACAGTAAGATTCCTTTGCATGCAAGTGCTTGGCCCCCAGGGGCGGCTGCCGCTGCCTGCTGCCTCCTCCTCCTCCTCCTCCTCCTCCTGCACCGGACCGGTTATCGTAAGGTCTCCAGGTGGAGATTCCAGTCATATCTCTCGAGCAGTTAGTTAAGAGGCGAGGGAGGAAATTCTCTCCAGTAATGGACCTGCACATCACAGAAGTAAAAAGAAATATATGAAAAAGATTACAATAACTTAAAAGTTATCCTATTTTATTCGTACGTGTACAAGCTTGGACAGAGGGTCAAGAGAATGCATTATTCTTTCATTTATTTATTCATTTGCTTATTTATTTTTGCGGAAAAGGTTAGAATATGGCTAGGGATTTGGTACTTTTTCCTGCCACTTTCACACTAAGTTATTTCAAAATGGGATCGATACATGAATATAAGAATTTTTTTCCCCAAAGAAATAAAGATGATATTACGTGTATTTATTGATAAAAAAATCATAAATGCACATAAATTTCAGAGAAGATTTTATTGGCTTTATTTTCGTGTGTAAGTAATACACATAGATACGCTTGTAGATGACTGTGACATGAAATTTACTATACGTCAAGTCGTCTCGAACGCCACAAGCCAAAAATATTTGGAAAAAACAAGCCCGGTAGACCCCCATTTCTTCAGACAGCTGAGCCTTGTTATCCAGACTCGTGATCTCTCTACACCACTCAAAGCTGAAG
>JAYMFT010233237.1:0-11161 GCA_038088735.1 Panulirus argus
TATATATATATATATATATATATATATATATATATATATATATATATATTAATGAATTTGTATCATTACATGGATGGGGCTTAATAAACACCCGAGAGCAAGGAGCACCTCTGCTTAGTAACTTGTCTTTAGAGGAGAACTCGACAAAACATCTGATGTCCTCCGGTGTTCCCTCACCTCGGAGGCAATTTATACCCTCATATGTCGTGATTTAAGGAGGGAAAATTCAGGTGTAACTTGTTAATGGCAACATGTGGCGGTGGAGAGGAGAGGAGAGGAGAGGAGGGGGCCCGAGTCTGGCCCACACACTTGCCGCAAGACAATGCCAGGGGGGAGGGAGGGGAAACAGCTCAGGTCTTGCGAAGTGCCACTCTACTCCGCCCATTTTGGCATCTTCTCAGGACCCCGTTCGGCGCGCTGCCCTCTGGCTTCGTGTACTTTGAGACTCCTTGAAGGGGCAAGACTGTGTAACGACCCTTGAGCACTAACGTCTGTAGGACCCTTTGATACGAAGGCGTGGATGGCCTTTGACCTGAAAGGCCGAGGGAGGGGGGGGGGGGAAGAAGAAAAGGGCTTCGCCGTCGCGACTAAGGGCCGTGTTGTTATGCTCAAAGGATTAATAATGGCTGAGAAGTGATCAGAAACAAAAGATTAATACACGATTTTATAATCTCTACGAAACAAGCCACCCCGCTTCAGAGATTAATCGAGGAGTCCTGACACAGACCAACGATCTGGCATAGATGCATGACAAGGAGCCTCCTCCGTCATTCATTGTCATGTGTCATTCATACTTTCCGTAGGAAAGCAAGAATCTCTTACGCACTTCTGCTTTCTCCTTGCCGCCTTCAGCGTTCATTGATTTGCGTCGGCAACCCCGGCAAAATCTGTTGTCCACCCCATGCTCACCCTGTGAGCGGTAGCGCGAGGAGGAATCACAGAGGTCACGAAGGGCTTGGATGACCTGCCCACACGGGCTCCTGGTCCGCCACTTCGTACTGCGGACCCGGGGACTGCTGTGGGTACTGTAGGCTCCTTCAAGTCACCCACCTATAGGGCACGCCCTCTGTACGGGGATGAATCTCCCACGCCTCTTTGCAGCAATAGGGGCAATCAAGTTCAACAGAGTGCAGACCACTGCAACACGGCTGTTAATGATATATATACACGGACAGCCAGACACTCTCGTGTGTTCTCTCTGTTCTATAACCAAAAGAACACGATATTGCAAGCAGGTTATCAGTGTTCTGTTAGATCATTCTCGCTACTCATATGCACGAGTCTATTGTAGAATCCTGAGGAGAGATTCATAATATTCACGCGCCTCGTACTAGAACCAGAGCTCTCCTGTAGAGTCGGTTCTTTTAAAGAATTCTATCAGTTCTTAACTATACGAAACCTGACCACAAACTGTCGTTCTGTGTGCAACGACATCTTGGGCTATCAATTCTCTATACTGGTGTATTTTTCCATCGCTAAAAAAAGAATTCACGTTTGTATGGAGAGGAGATTACATAGGTGGGGGATTTCATTTTTTCATAAACAGGCTAATAAACTCAGTGGGTTTGTGTTGGCGCTGCGCAAAATCTCATTTCTTTTGCCACCAGAAACACATTCGCCTCGTAAATATTATCAACAAACTTTATATACAGGCGAAGAAAGTCAGGAAACTTATGTTCATACGTGGGGTGTAGGTCTACCATAATTTAGAGAGAAAAAAGAACTTAGACAATAAAAACAAATTGCGTGAGTTATTTGGATCTACATGGACGGGTGAGCTGGAGGGAAAAGTCGAGAGTTTTATTACCAAAACCAACCTCTCTCTCTCTCTCTCTCTATATATATATATATATATATATATATATTTGTCTGTCTATCTATAGCGCAACATGTTTGCTATAAGAAATCTTTCTATCCAGGTTTAAAATGCAGTAATCAATACAAACCTCAAGAACAAATCGGACGGTAACTTGCAAAGGAAAATAATTGTCATAGATGTTGCATCTGTTTCTTCCCTTTCACCGCTAAGCTTTGGAACTCTTTGCCCCTCTCATGTCCTCCCTAACAGGTACGACTTAAAGAGTTTTGAGATGGCAATAAGATTACCACTTATTCTCTTTCTTCTCTCCTTATTTCTACATCTCTTTAGCCATACTTTTTTTAGGATATTTCCCTTCAGACCTGGCCTTGGTGAGCACCTTGGTCGGCGATGGGAGCCTCTGACGTGAGGAAAAAGTTAAGTCATACGAACCGTTTGTCAAATGGAGTCCTGTATATACAGGCGAGGGGTCCTTACGTCACCGACTTACAGGCAAGAGCAGCGGGAGCCAGCAATGCCCTATACCCGTCTCGCTTTTTCATTCACCTTGTGCAAGATTTAACCCCGTGTAGCGGGGGGAGGGGGTGGGGGAGAAAGAGACACCCCCGACCCCACATCTCTCTCTCTCTCTCTCACCTCCACGCCCGCCTCGCCGCCTCCTACGCCCTACCACGCCCACGACACGAAGGCAAGGGGAGCTATTAGTCTTCGTCATAATGTACGCCTCCACTCCCCTCCCCTCCCCTCACCACCACCCCTCCCCCGAGAGAGAGAGAGAGAGAGAGAGAGAGAGAGAGAGAGAGAGTGAGGGTGAGGGTGAGGGGTGCCAGAAGGGGCGTGGTCAGCTGGCATCACTCACAACCCCAACCAGATATGGCACACTTCCCCTCCTCCTCCTCCTCCTCCTCCTCGGGGAGGTGGGTGGAAAGGAGCTTTGAGGAAAGGTGCCACCGTCTCGACACCTCGACTCATCACCCCTCCTCCACCTCCTCCTCCTCACCTCACCCCTCCTTGTTTTTAACCACGGTGTGTTATCTTGGTGTTATCTTCGCCTCGTGGGTGTTCGACGGCTTTGGGGGAGATATCATAGCATGAGTGATGCCAGGGGGTTTAAATGTCATAAGGCTAATTATCTCATCCTCAGTCAGACGCACGTGTGGCGGGGGGAATAATAAAGAGAAAGACGAGCAAGTGTGACAGGTTCATTATGTGGTGACAGCCTGTGTGTATATATATATATATATATATATATATATATATATATAGCGTGTGAAAAGTAACCTTTGCCGAGTCTTTATAACTGGGAGTATAGTCTCTTCGGAGAACTTCTCACTCCAGAGGAGTCTACATTTCCCTGCTACTGAAAGTAGCGCATCCCCGGGGGTGCAGGAGCCTCTCAAAAGATCCTGGGTAATACGAGGAGTCTTTAGTAGAACTCCTCTTCCCATTCCAGCCAAACAATTCGAGAAGAGAGAAAAGATAGAGAGAGGAAAAAATATGATGGTGATGACAGTGTATCCCAATGATTGTGCTGTTGGCGATGGTGGTGGAGACGGTGATGGTGTGTTGGAGAGCGATGGTGATTTGTGGCTATTACCGGCCATGACAGAAGTGAAGGTGAAGGTGAATAAGACGGTGAGGATGACAGTGACAGTGATGTCGACCAATGCAGTGAACCACGGTGACGGGCACAGCGAGATAGTGACAAAAGACAGTGACAGTGATAGTAACCATGACAATGAACGTGAGAGTGAATGACAGTGACAAACATAACGTCACTGGCAATAATGGTAGTCATGACAGTGATCATGACAGTGACTGTGACATGCATAATGACAGTGACAAAGTGACAATTTATAATAGCCATGACAGTTGACTTTGACAGTGAATCTGGCAGACAAAGTGATATTGACTATTTATAGCAGCCATGACAGCTGACCCTGACAGTGAATGTGACAGACACACACACACACTGACAGTGACAAAGACAGTGACAATTTATTGTGGCCATGACATATGACCTTGACAGTGACAGTTGGTGACAGCTCAAGCTTTTGGGTAACCATCAGGTGTAATGATATTTTTTTTTTTGTCTTACTCAAGTAACTTAATTTGCTTCGATTGATGGAGAATCTGTTGAAGACCAATGTCGTACATCAATTTTTCTAACTAGTGTTGATGTTTGTTGGTGATGACACTGGTGGATGATGGAGATTGGTGGTGTAGGTGGTGGTGGGTGATGGAGATTGTTGGTGTAGGTGGTGGTAATGGCACTGAAGACGTCGATAGTGTTAGTGTTGGCGCAGATGTTGGAGATGTGGAAGTAACGAGTCAGTTTGTTTTTTCGTAAGTGTTGAAGGTGATGGTTTTGTTGGAGGTACCGAGGACGTTGTCTAGCGTTGGTGAAGAAGGTATGTCGTTTTGTTGGTGTTGTAGATTTCATTTTCCTTTCGTAGAAGTTGGTGTTGGAGCTATTGTCGGTGATGCTGAAGAAGCTATATAGCTTCTGACCACTGAAGGAAGTCAAAGGATAGATTTCTAGGTTTTAATATACATCTAGTTTATATGATAAACATCTGACGAGGAAAATAATACATATTGCTAGGACCAATCTTTCGAGCCCATATGTGAGAGAAGAGATCAGAAACAGTGAGCTTAGTACAGGGACAACGAGACAACAAATACGAGTTGATACAAGAGGAGAGAATAAGGATTTCCACGATCCTGTCGAATCAAAATATAGCGACAAGAGTTTTCATTGAGACTGAAGAACTTTGAACTGAATACCAGGACACATAGCCAGACTAGGGCCCTAAGGGGAACCCCCTGTGTGCCCCCGAGAGGTGGCAGGAGAACAGAGGAAGAGGGGAGGAGGAGAGGAAGGTGGTGTGACACCAGGGAGAGGGAGGAGGAGGAGGAGCGTGAGAGGAGAGGCAGTATCAGGGGAGTAGTCATGCCTAAGTGCCAAGATGGGTGTGGCTCTTGTCTTTGCTTACAGATGTGTGTGTGTGTGTGTGGGGTGGGGTGGGGCAGCTCACATCCCTGCGGACGGCCACAGATGGGAGCGTTAATGCATCTCTCTCGTTCGTCCAGATGTCTTGCGATGAATGTGTCAATCCGGATTTTTGTATCCACACTCCCGAGACAATCAATCCGTCTGAGGCTACTACTTTTTTAGAGTAGGTTTCGAGTCTTGATGTGTCTATTTTGCCTGTCATAAGATAACTGGAGATAAGCTGTGATAAATGTGAGTGTCGTTTTCTGGTTCATGTCACCTCCTTACAACCATCTTCTTCCTGCATGGTCTGCCATCCTCATACAGTACTGTTCTTTGACAATAACATTGGCCAGAGCGGAGGCAGGTGAATGTATTCGTATCAGCAGGAAACACCGGGAGACGAAATTGGTCATCGCTGGGTTGACGCCGAGTGTGAAGAGGTCACCAAAGGGTCTCCGGTGGGAGGAGGTGAGGGAGGGAACCTGCAGGTGCACGTGGAAGCGGGTTACTCTAAGCGGCGTCAACAGCGTCGGTGGCAGAGGTGTGCGAGGGCGTGGCTGGCGGCCCTCACCGCTGACAGTTATGTCTCACCGTCATGCTTTATGGAGTAGCCAGCCCAGCCCTGACATCCCGACGACTAAGGCCCCCGAGGAGGAGAGGAGAGGATGTTGGCTCCCAGAGGGAGGGACGGGGGCCGTGAAGAATGAGGAACTAGGGAGGAGGAGGAGGAGGAGGAGGTGGGGAGAGGAAGTTTCTCTAAAAGTGAGGTACTCGAAGTACTGGGTGAGTTAGTCTTCCTTATGGGTGAGGTATTGGGGGCTCTCAGAGGGCCAGGCACTGTCTGTCGAAGGTCGAGAGGCGTGGCTCTTCACTGGCGCCCTTGGCAAGGTGGGGAGGTCCTGGTTCTAGAGGCTGACGCAGTGGATGTGGGGTGAGGACCCTCCAGCCCTGTGACTCGAAGTCGCTGTCCCTTCTCCAAGGGCTTGTGGACGGTCAAGGGACACTTCCATCCCTGTAGGTGGAAGATACTGTCCCTGATCCATGTGGAAATAGGTGGACTAGAACCTCCTCCACCCTCGGGGTCGAAGCCCTAAAAATGAGGTGATGGATGGGGTAGCAAAACCCATCTCCCCTCAAGCCCTGAGGTTCAAAGTCGGTCCCTACTCTATGAGGTGATGGGTGAGGCTAGCTAAGAGACCCCCATGAGGTGATGTCCTCGACCCTCACAAATGAGGTATGGTAATGAAGATGAGGAGAGTGAGGTGATGTGAGGTGCTCAGCACCCACTAGACGAGAGAGATGATATCACGTGTCACTTTACGAGTGCCACCTTGACACTGTCACAGTGCCAGCGAGATGGATCTGCCGTCACCACCACCACGGCTGTCAAGCCTGGCGACCCGTAAACACTATGAATGGTATCTAAAGGTATCAAAGTGTATCCGGGAGCTGCCCAACGAGACTTTGTCTTAGCCTCATACCTTCTCATTTTTCATTAAGCCTTCCACACGAGGGAAACATCACCTAAGCTTTTCTCCTTCTCAATATTCTCCTTTCCACCAATCAGCACCCAAACCCCTGGTATAATGAAGATGAGGGTGTACTGAATATACGCATATCCCACAGGGTTTCGTCTCAGACCCAGAGTCAATTTCTGGAACGGAGTTGCTGTCGCAAGCAATACCGCTAAAGGGACGGCTCTAGTGAAACCCGGAGATGAAATCCCCGAGACTTAGACGACTCTACTGCCGCAGCCACACACGCTCTCTCTCCCTCCCCACCAACTTCTCTACTGACGATCCTGATGGTGGAGAGCGTCTGAGTGCGAATGGGTGTCCGATAACGTAGCTTTACGTTCTTGGCTACAATGGAGAAAGAAACATTTGCACATGTTTTTTGAATGGACTGAAAAAAATATTGCATTTGGTGCAAGTGAAGCCTTCAGGGTTCGATTTTAAGAAAATAAAAGTTTTCGGTTATTCCGGAATATTTTTTTGGCATTACTAGTCCCCTTCTTCTTTCCTGAAGATCCTTGAGCAACGAGGGTACAACCCTTGAGAACGGAGCTAACAGCCATGAAGACGACCTTACGACCCTGAGCAACGAGGTTACGACCCTTGAGCTCAATGGCACGACTTTGGAACGCGACGTTACGACCCTTGATAACGACGATACGACCACAGACCGACGTCACGACCCTTGAGAACGACGATACGACCACTGACCGACACTACGACCCTTGAGAACGACAGGACGACCCTTGGGTATGATGGCCTGACGTCTGACCCGTCTCTTCAGGAACACTTAAAATACATCAGCAACACCTTCCTTCCTTAGAACTACGGAGTACACTCCAGCAACACTTCTCCCTCTCTCCCTCAACACAATACGAAAACCCACACCCCTGCAATGCCACCCTCCTCTCCAACAACTCCCACACACACACACACTCTCAAGACACACCTCCAAGGGCCTGAGCAATGGCACCAACTGACCCTCCCTCACTCGAAACATGGAGGACAAAATCCTCCTTACAGTTCACGTTTCCCTTGCTACTCAATCGCTGACAAGCAACACCGCCTCATCCACTCTATTTGTATATGTACATTCATTGCCGAATGTACATTAACGTGCATGCAGTCAAAGGTATATACATCACCCTTGCGTTTTATTCATAAACAAAGCAAAATATTCATTCCAAGAATCGTTACGTCTCTCTAATCACAAGAGGCTCTGTTACATTTTAACATGACGGGACTAGGCGGGCCATCCTTGTCCTCACGTCTGTGTGACGTGGCCAAGGGGGCAAGCTCTCGCGTCACGTCAGATCGTGTGACGGCATGCAGGAGTGACATGTGAACCGCCCTGACCCATAACACACCCCGAGAGATGCGACACTGCATAGCAGACTCGGGAGGAATGGAGAGAAGTGGTTTGGTTTGACCCGCTCTCTCTCTTTCTCTCTCTCTCTCTCTCTCGCGGGCTTCCTTCCTCATTCCCGGCAGAAGTAGCAGGTCCACCACCACCTCCTCCTCCTCCTCTTCCGCCTCCCTAGCAGCTCCTGTGTCCGGAGACGTTCACGCTGGAGGTGATCCATTCTGATTACTGTCGTCGCCCGCCTCTGCCTCCACCTCACCCCCTTCGCTAAGTAACACACGAAGAGAAAATTTCAGCTGACGCCCCAACACAAATTAACTCCACACACACACACACACACACACTCCCTCTTCCTCTCTCCTCCCCCCCAGGTAATCATTTAACAAGAATAATATGTTGTAATTAATCTAATCTGGCAATTATCATCTTGAGCTCTGACGGAGAGATGATAATTGTGACGTAACTTTCTTGTGTCAACTAATCTTTTCTGCTTCTCTCTCGTTTAATAATCATTAAACACAGTTTAGACACACGGAATAAATAATGTACATTTATTTCTCAGTTTAGACACACGGAATAAATAATGTACATTTATTTCTTCTGGTGACAAGTGGCACGCAGTGGGCGGGCATGGGCGGGGGGGAATTTGGTGGTGGTGTCTAGTGGGCGGGCATGGGCGGGGGGGAATTTGGTGGTGGTGTCTAGTGGGCGGGAAATTGTGTTCCCCAGTGGGTGGGGCCAGCCCATAGGTTAGTGGGTGTAATGGTTTTTCTCCCTCCTTCTCTCTCTCTCTGTCTCTCTCTCCCTCCTTTATGATAACTTCCCCAAGCATTAGCGTGGGAGAGGTCGACACATTCTTCGATGACCCGTCATCGGTGGTTCTTCATCACGTTCAGGTCGAAGACCTTCATTTAGCATATGCTGATCTGGAGGAGGAGGTGTTGTTCTCGCTCCTCGTCGACGTCTCGCTGGCCCATGAGGTGGGTAGTTCATGGATGGACATCCTCTTTGGCCTAAGTGAGTCGAGACATGAGGTGACCTCGGTGTGTGTGTGTGTGTGTGTGTGTGTGGCTTTCTTCTGGTTTCTTGACTGACTGGCATATAGTATGACTGGGTCTGGAGTGACTGACATCTGGTCTCACTGGTTCCTGAATTGACTGGCGCCTGGTGTGATTGGTTGCTTAACTGACTGGCATCTGGTCTAACTGCTGTTTCCTTAACTGGCTGGTATCTGGTCTGATTGGTTCCTTAGCTGACTGGTATCTAGTCTGATTGGTTCCTTGACTGACTGGCAGCTGGCCTGACTGTTTCCTTAAATGACTGGCATCCCGTCCGACTCGTTCCTTAACTGGTTGTCGTCTAGTCTAACTGGTTCCGTAACTGACCGGCATCTGGGCTGACTGGTTCTTGACTAACTGGCATCTGGTGTGACTGGGTCTGGAGTGACTGGCATCTGGCCTGACTCATGACTGTCGCTCTGAATAACTCGTGGTGCGAGTTTTGGTTACGACCTTATATTTTCATTTTCCTAACTGGTCTAACTGGCCTCCCCTTAGCTACTAGTCCTCCTAACACTTATCCTAACTTGCTTCTAATCTAAGTAGCTCTTAATACGACCCTTTGACTCCCTCCTTGTATTTGAGAGAGAGAGAGAGAGAGAGAGAGAGAGAGAGAGAGAGAGTAGGGGGAAAACAGTATCACGATGAACTAGCAACTCCCTGGCACGGATCTGGCACGGGAAGGAGGGGGGGGGGTAGCTAGCAACCCCCTGGCACGGCAATAGCAGAGGGAGGGGAGGGAGGGGTGGCTACCAACCCCCTGGCACTGCGCTAACAGGGGGGCGGGCGGGGGGGGGGGGCGGGGAGGGGCGTAGAAGCAAGAGTGCCAGCCAATAATGCCTCCAGTTTCTGGCCAGGTTCCAGCCCTCACCAGTGGCACTCATGGCTCGCTCCTCACACACAAGCAACGCTCCTCCACCGCCTCACTGCCATCCGCCAGCTCGTCGTCTACCGCCATCATCCTTGCACGCCTAGATAACTAAGCCGCACAAGCATTGTGCATTTCTATCTATCCCAGATAACGGGATAAATAGAGTACATGGAGTAAATGAAGGCGAGAGATGCGGTACACCGACGCCCGTAACGACAGAGTGGGCGTCGGTAGACTGTTCCGCCCATGGGGTGGGTCTGCCGCGCCCATATCCCGGCCATGCCCCGGGGGCCTGCAGAAGGTACTGGAGGTTCGAGGTGGTCTGTCAAGCCTTAGACATTCCGCGAGTTCTCTCGGCGGGTGTCTGGGGCGAAGGGAGGAGGAGGGAGTCATCCACCAGCTGGCATCTTGGGTTAACAGGTCGCCAGGTAAATTTTCACTCTCGTTTTGATGAGCGTCAGGATCCATCCCACCTCCTTCCTCGGGACAGTTCTCGATTGACACTAAGAATATTCTTCCACTGCTTCTTCATCTTCTTCCTCTTATTCTTCCTCTTCATCTCATTATAATAATTATCATTATCATTATTATTACTATCATTATTATCAGTATTATCAGTATTATTAGTATTATCATTATCATTGTCATTATTATTATTATTATCATTATTATTACTATCAATAGTATCAATATCACTTCTTCCTCTTCATACAGTTATCATTATCATTATTATTATCATCATCATTATCATTGCCATTTATTTTCTCTCCTTCCCACTCGTTCGCTACTGTGCCTCAGAAAATCTTTCCACTGTTTATAACGACCACTGGGAAAATGCTTGGTTGTTCGTGTTATGTTCAGTTACCAAAGGGAAACGCTAGTCTACTTTCGTAATAAGCAAGAAGGAGACTTCCTTAACTCGTGTGAGGACCCAGAAGAACGAAATGCATATATTCATGACAAATAAAACGACCTCTCTGAAGACTTCCTAACATGACGACCAATCAGAAGGTTTTCTGGTATTCCAAATGGCCAATCAAGAGAGATTTTTCTAGCGTTCTCACGACGAATCAGAAGACTTTCTAGTGCTTATAATAACCAAAGAATGATCTCTCTTGTATATACAAATAGTGGCCATTCAGATGATATTAAATTTCTCGCAAGTCAATCAGATATTTCATGAAGAACACTGATGACCAATCAGAACGCATACATGTATTCATAACTGGTGAGAAGACCTGGACCTATGAACTTTGACCAATCATACAAAAAACGATCTGTACTTTAAATAGTAAAACCTCGTAAAGGGAATCTCTATCTATCACTTATGCAGTTTAGATCTATTCAGGCAGTAGACCAGACTGGGTTACTCTGGCACAACGACTGAACGACATAAAAATGAATTTGTCGTTTTTGCGACAGTCAGCTCATGACTGGTTTATAGAGCAGACTGTAAGTCTGTCGTTCTTGTACAGTTTATACCTTAATCCTTGAAGCTTAAGCTGACAATGTTTTATGTATATAAACACACATACATT